>LZPO01017468.1:121699-134704 GCA_001675575.1 Neotoma lepida
ACTGCTAGTGGAAGCAATTCAGTCAAGTTCAATACTTACATTCTCCCTGCTAAGAACAGTTTCTACTCAGCACCCACTTTCTTCAGGAATTCCCCAGACTGAGATCCTTGTCCGATACCAGTGTGCTGTGCTGCACTCCCAACGTTCCATACAGGACTTGCTGTGCCTGATGCTCAGAGGAGGTAAGGCCTTCCTGGGTTGTGTTTACCTTTGCTGCTGGGCCACAGGTCTTCTTTTCCAGGTTGGACCTCAGCTGGTCCTTCCCCAAGCCCCACACTCAGCTGGGGATGTCTGTCAGTATATGCCTGACAACATTCTCACCTGTTAATGGGACTATGCCAGGATCCACACGTTTTGCACGTTCTGTGTTTTACCTCGCTGGGGCAGTTTTGAGTGCATCTCACTGTGGTCCCTCCAAACTGCTTTTAGGGAACCTCAGCTTCAGTTTCCTTTGCTGCCATGCATCCCAGTGTCTCCAGTCAGGACTGCTGCAGCTGACTCTTCACCCAGAGTGTATCCAACTCCTAGTGGCATCTCAGCAGCCCAGTCTCTCTTTGGCTGACGGTTCTTACTACACTTGTGTCCGGAAGAGGCTAGGACCACACTGGCAGCTACATCTGTCCCGTTCTGTGAGCAGTGTGGTAAGGCCACAGTTGTTCCTGGTGGGAAGCGTTTTAAACCTGGGGACACAAAACAATTAACAAATATAATTAATGGTGATAGTATTGACAGTCATATACAATCATATTTCCTGCCCTGGTAAATGACTGTGTATTGATTGGGATTAAGGCACTTTGATAACAGGCTGCTTATTGAATGTTNCCTAGATGTGAAGGAGTACATAACAACCCATGTGACATTCTGTTGGAGAAGCAATTCTAACAGGGCTTAAGAAAACTTTCATTTCTCTCTGCTAACATGAAAGTTGTTACACTTCAGCAATTAAGAGCAAGTCAGAGGCCCTTGTAGTGACCAGCAAACATACAGCAGTTATATGACTGGCAAGACTGTGATTTAAACTGGCTATTTCCCCCAGGTAACACAATTTTTAGCAAAATGCNTCGTAAGTATTGTGCAAGGCCACCTTCACCAAGCACCCAGGAGCACACACGGAACCTTAGTTTAGATGGAGGTTTGAATCTTCCATGCTCCTGCTGCACCATCATCTGGTGCACATTCCCTTGGGTCACGCATCTCTTGGCTCTTCTTTGCAGGTTAGTCTTGTTCNAGTCCCACAGAATACAGAAGGTAGGGCAGTGGGTGTCTTTGCTCTGACTTATTGAGGGTCACATGACCAGGAAGCAAGAGACAGGGGAGGAAAGGCAGAGTAAGAGCAGCTGGTAGAGAGATTGTTCTGGATCTGGCTGTCCCTCAAAGATCCCTGTTCACAGCCTGTCAAGTTTCATTATCAGAGCAGATAGAGGATGTTCTTGGGGGCCCAGCAGAGTTCGTTTCTGGGCAGGCAAATCTGTTCCCATCTGCCTTGGTTGCCCGTAGCACGGCATCTCTGCCTTCCCTGGAGAATTGCCGGAGTCTCGGCAGTACAAAGTCAAGTCCCCAGACACAAGGGAAACCCAGAGCCTGAGAGGAGTTTCAAAAGACCATCCCTTGCCTCTTTCACGCTGCTGAGAATCCCATGGGGTCTGACAGAAGCTAGTCTCTGACTGAGGTAAATCTTGCTTGTTCCTTCTTCCACCCTAACCTGCTTGCTTCAGGTTTTATTTTTTTTCCCTTTTGGGAGTACTTCAATAAATCACTTGAAAATGAATTTCTGTCTCACATTCTGATTTCTGACTTCAAAGAAGAATAATTTATCCACTGCCTCCTGTCTTACTTGTTCCTGAATAAATATCTAAGGGAACAGAGGAAAGGGATTTTAGTCACGCATGAGGTGACATACCAGCTATCCCAGTGTGAAGTTAATAGGAGCTTATTTGGAGTTGGATTAATGCACCAACAACAACTAGAACTAGGGGCAGATGAAGCCATGATCACCTAGACAACATGAAAGAGAAGTCTGTTGCCATCTACCTCTTGGACCTCTCTCACACACACTCAATCCCTGCGTCTTTCAGAATGTGGGATCTCCAACGTTATGATGCATAATGACTTCACTTCTTCCGCAATGGGGTTGCACAAGTGAATGAAAACCCTTCAAAATGGGAGCCAGCATGGACGGAGAAGAACNGTAAAACAAACTGTAGTTAGACCTTCTACTATTGGCTCGGAGGCCCTTTATAGCGGATGCTCATCTTGTCTGCTGTATGTTCCTGACTGCTGTCATGCTTTACAAGAACTTCACATCCTGTATTCCTTGTCTAGGAGGATAATTGAGACTTCATTTCCATGGAATCCATTCCTGGCTGCCTTGTCTTTACAGTAGTAGGTTCTTGTGACTGACTATGATAATCCCTGTGAGTGGGAACATGAGTTATGAACTGGAGTTCCAGATGCTCTGTGTCCTGCCCTCCTGTTTTAGAAGGAGCACTAGGTAATATCGGTAATTGGAGTTCATCATCTTTGCCTGTACAGACACTCCTTTGTTTATTCTCTGCCTTGAGGAACCAAAGTGACAAGATGCTTAAAACCTCCTTTAAATACATCATTCCCCTTTCTTCATTTGGGGGACCAGGCCCAGAAATATGACAAAGATGGAAGTTTCAGAAATACTGAGCACACATCTTGTAAGTAGGTCACTAGGAGGGATGGTTTATGTGGCCAATTCTAACTGTCTGTTAGGTTAAAGATATACATTCTGACCTTTGGGGATATAGTTGTACATAGCCATGGTGTCTTTAATTATAGCCATTCAACATGTAAAGGTGATGACTGAGGTCTACATTTAATAGGCCACCTACCATTCTATTAGGGCAGCTCTTTCTTGTGGAGTCCATGGAAGGCCATTGTCCTCTGCTGTCTTCTGCCTCTGTTATCATCCTAGTCTTATAATAAGTCCCTTTCTCAGTGATAATATGCTTGACAAAGCATGCAGCCACAGGTGGGGCAATTTCTGGAGTTTAGTAGGTGCTTCTAATTCTGGTGTCTTTATTTCATAGTTCAGAGATTGTGTATTTCATCATACAAATAAATGAGGAGCAGGGAAACAACCACATATTGGGTCCATAGGAGCCTTCATGGCCCATATTACTTACTATTCACCTGTATTTGGTAAAAATTGTATATCCTTGTCCTCTGGAAGAGTAGCATGGGCATCTCACTTAGTCTGGTTAAGAAACATGAGAAGTCACAAGTATCACTTTTGACAAGAAGTTTTGATAATTAAATAAAGCATCAAATTCTCTAAATTGTTTGCTTNCTAGTTTTCTTTTCTGTGTACTGTCCACTCCTGGCTTCTTTTCTTCTACGTATTGCCTAGAATCCCGTGGTGGAGATGTTATCTTGTTTGCTTACTAATACTCTTGGCATCAGTGTCAGTTTCCATTGAATCCAACCCCAGTGTGGATATGCTTTGCTTTCTTCTTTCTTGTGTCTCGGATGCTGAGGGAAGCTGGTTGAAATTGGAAATGAAGAGTTCTAATACCAAACTAACAGTGTCTGATCTAGCTTCCAACCTCAGCAATCCTCAATAAGTATTTTTATTCCGTATATCACCTTTTCCAAACATTTACCTCCTTCTCCAAAACCACTCAGCCACTGTTGACCATGTTCTCTGCATACAAACTTTCATTTTGCCATAGGAGGGAAAACTGTCTAGATAGGGATGCCTTTGACATCTTTCTCTATGCCAGTTATATATGTCTATCCTATTATCTACTTTCCTTTTAACCAGAGGAGGTGGCCTTATACACGTACAGTTCCAGCATTCCAGAGGCAGACAGGGGAAACTTGTCTCAAAACCAAACAATGATGGGATTAAAAAAGACTCAGTGCTTGTCTAGTATGTGCAAAGCCCAGGTTCAATTCTGAGAATTGAAAAAAACAGCAAAAATAATACTTATTCATTTTGTCAAGATACACATCTTATAATAGAATGAAAGTACATGAAGAAGTAGGGAAGCACTCAAGAGTTTTACCCCTGAGACAGAAGAATAGTAGATAATGAATTACATAGGGGATTCCATTTTGTCTATAAAACCANGTGACCATTTTCTTAGATGTATGTATGTATTCACTATGATTTTTTGAAACATTTAACAATTACAAATATGTCCTGAACTTATCTAAAAATAGTCTCACTTCTTGCTCCTCCTTGTCAGTGTTTCTGAAAGTCTTTGCAAATCAGCAGCTCTGTTAGAGAAAGGGAAGATTTTTAGATAGGGTAAAGCCAGGACTGTGATTTCACACAGTTCTGGACCTGCACTTCTCATTCTTCAGCAGGTTCAACACAGAGCCACATCAAATGTGCTAAGGATTCCAAATTTAGCTTGCAATATGATATCATTCAATCATCAGTGATTCTTTGGCTAGCTACGATCCATCTCCAGTCCCCTAACCACCTCAGAGCTACCTCTAATCCTATCTCCCACAGCCAGCTTGGGCTGTAATTTAACATAAAACATCCAGACATTTTCACCATACGCCCTGCTGAGGGCTTAATGTGTTTTTATCATTCAGCTTTCCAAAAAATAATACTTTTTGCAAGAAAAAGAAACCCTATTGAAAAAAACCCTAAAAAGCCACATTTTAATGTAATTGAGATTAGACATCTTGAAGTATTTTATATTTGTTCTAAAAATCATTAAGATCCAAAGTCCTCTTTCACCCTTGAGAAAATAGACTCACGATTTTTCAGGATAGCCCCCAGCCCTTCTTTGGTATTAAAGTTCATCTAAAATTTATAATGTCTTCTCTTAAAAATTAAAACCACTTATCTTGAACACTCCTCTATGTGCTATAAAGGAAACTCACAATCAATCTTTAAGACATCACTCACTCCACTCNTTTTAANAAAAAGAATTGTGATGGTACAAATGAATTAATTCAGCATTTAGGGGAAGAAAGCCCTGAAAATCATAATTATCTAGCAGGCTCAGGTACGATTTTAAAAGAAAGCTTTCCTATTTGCCTGAATATGGGGAGTGCCACTCTCTACCAGCCCTCCTCCTCCTCACCCGTCACCCTTCTTAGAGTGTGTTCCCATTTATAATCTTCCACAGTTTTAGCACTGAAGTCTCTGCTTATGAAGAGAAATTTTCTTATTCAAGTGGTCCATGCCCAAGTGAATGAAGAATCAGTGTGGATTATTTTACAATCCCAGATCAAAAGTAGTACTTTCAAAATTGTTTTTGACCAATTTTTATCAGCTCATATTTCTACTAAAAGTACCCTCCCCCTCTTGGGTAATATATTAGTCTACCTGGCCCACCATGTGACCTAACATAAGAAAGTTGGCCTGTGGCATTTCTATATTACAGCCTATCTACAACTGGGGAATCCTATATAAATGGGAATACTAACATCAGTGAGTACTCAGCANACTAATCCACTGCCTAGGCCAAGTCCTGCCAGTAGGTTAACAAGTGACTCATATGGCTATCTCTTCCCTCAAGATAGATACTGCCATTACAAGATTATACAAGATTATAGCTGCCATTACACATTTATACACATATGTTTTCAAAAGTAAAGAATACACGCATAATACTGTCTCATGTGAGATTGCTGTAGACTGATTGGAATGACTTGGTCCATTCTCTTTGAGACCTGAAAGAAATAATTCACTTTGGTGTACTTGGAACTATAATTAGAAATTATAATTTCTAATTTCTAATATGAGTTTTCTTAGGGCAGAAATAACTATACACATGTATACCTTTGCTTTACTATTACTTCACAACTCCTCAAAAACAAATACCCATTACTGGAGTTGATCATCTAGGAGCAAATGTAACATGTGGACCATGTGGGTAAGAACATACTAATCAGAAATAGCATGTGCAGAGGGCCATAGACTTGTGGGAAACAGGATCCAGGCAAAAATCTGGATGGATATGAGGCTTTCTCACAAAGATGATGAGATCCTTTACTGTAATAAAGTGAATCTTTCGAAAGGTCACTGATAGCAGAGAGAGCTGGGAAGAAAATATGTGACCAGTAAGCTGCAAAATNTGTTCCATATCTGCCACATCTGACAAGGTGTCAAACTAATTTGGCAATATGTTGTACTTGGGTAGAAAGACGGAAGCATTTCAAATGTTGAGAAGGATCATTATAACTCTATTATATGGATCTATTATAGAANGATCTATTATAACTCTATCTATAACTCTATAACTGTAAGATAATAATTCGCTACCCTTTAGTGTCTTTGATCCTTATAACCATTCTACNGGGTAGAGTTTATCACCTTCAGTCCTATAGTAGAGCCAACAAAACCATATGAATTACTAAATTACTTCAGATNATATAGCTATTAAGGAACAAAATAGGGCCCAATCCATGTCAACTGGTTCTATTATAGTTTGAATAAAAAATGTCCCACAGAGGCTCTGTGTTTGACTATTTGCACTCCAATTGGTACTAATATTTGGGGGAGGTTGTAAAACTTTCAGGAGTGTCCAACTTTTTGATATNGTGACATGACCTTGTCATCTACCAATGGGTTTGGCCACTTTCATAGCTATCCTGGGATACACGTAAACTACAGGTCGCAGGTTAGCATGCCTGCAAGTATTGAAGCTGGAGCTTGTCTGGAGGACATAAGTCACTGCAGGATGGGCCATCAGGCTTGGGATGGCCTGATGCTGCTTCTGGTTCTCCTGGCTTCCTAATTCATGTGAATGTGAGCAAGTTCCCATTACCACAGCAGAGTCACACCTTGATTTCCATGATTTCTCCATCCCCTATGTCCCTCAAACCACGAACTAAAACAAATCTGTGGTGATATATTGTATCCCCCAATATATTTTGCACCCTAATAAAGCTTATCTGAGGATCAGAGGAAAAAGCCAGCCACTGTATTAAACATAGAAGTCAGGNAATGGTAGCACATGCCTTTAATCCTAGCATTCGGGAGGCAGAGTTCCATCTGGATCTCTATGAGTTCAAGGCCACACTGGGAACAGAGCCAGGCATGGTGGCAAATACCTTTATTCCCAGCACTAGTTAACCATAGAGGTCTGGAGGTCTGTACAGACAGACAGGAAGTGATAGAGCTGGGCGGAGAGAGGAAGTGAGATGCAGAACAGAAAGGCATATAGGCGTGGGTATACAGGAAGTAGGTCTCTTTGGCTGAGCATTTCCAAGTGGTAAGGATGTTGCTGGCTTCTTTCTGCTTTTCTGATCTCTCAATTTTTACCCCAATATCTGGCTCCAGGCGTTTTATTAAGAAGCCTGTTTAGCAATTCATCTTGCACAAATTCTTCCTCCATTAAGTTGCTTATTATACTTTATCATAGTGACAAGAAAAAATAACTAAGACAGGCGCCAGCACCCTTACCTCTTCTNTTCCATTGCNACTCCTTGATCTCTGAGAGTTTATTGCTGAATCTTCCAAAACACCATTAAGTAGCAATCTCTTGGAAAATACTCAGTAAAGTTAATATAGAAATTCCCCAATTGTCTTACTGTACTAGTCTTGCCCATATTAAAAACCAAAACACTTTTCAGAGAAAACATGCCAGAATGTGGTTACCTTAGTGCCCACCCAGGCCACATGGTAATTCTCAAAGCTAATGCAACTTCACAGAAAGAAATATGAACACTAAATTATGCTAAAAGTATTTTTGGCTCTTACTAAATGATGCATATAGAAAGGCTAGTTAAAAATAGTCACAGGATTGGGGTGAAGGAAGGAAAATACCTCATTGGCATCACCCTTGCTTAAATTGCCTAATTAGTCATGCAAAACACAACCTTTATGCAATGCATGAGTTAACATTGCTATCCCAACCTTCACTTTTCCATTATCTGACTTTTATGAGCTTAAATTTGCAGTCTTAAAGGTTGCACCTCTCCAGGATTTTTGAATTTAATTAAATACAGCAATAGAGAAAATTCACATTTTTCAAAACAAGTGTTCATCACTTTAAGTCTAGCAANGAAAAGATGAGTCATCAATATTCTCAGAGTAAAGCTTTTAGCTTGCATGGCTGATGTACTATTACTTTTTTCTTGCAGCTAATATGAGATCTGCCAAAATTATATGAATGCAACATCAAGAAAAAATGAGTGCTATGCTTGTTTTCATATTTTCTTCATGTTTGGTTAGAGTTCAAAGTCAAATGTAGATAGAATTTGTCAGTTAAGTGTACCAGCACTGTAACTTTAAGTTTTACAATTATTAAAACTAGACCTTCTGCATAAGTGAGAGCGCTGTGTTGCTTGGTCTGTTTAAGGGGACCCTGACAGTGGGATCAGGATTTATCCCTGGTGCATGAGCTGGCTTTTTGAAGCCCATTACCTATGGCGGGACACCTTACACAGCCTTGATGCAGGGGAGAGGGGTTTGGACCTGCTTCAACTGAATGTACCAGGCTCTGCTGACTCCCCATGGGAGACCTTACCTTTTCAGAGGAGGGGATGGGGGTGGGTTGGATGGGAAGGCTGGTGCGGGGAGCAGGAGGAGGGATGAGAGGGGGATCTGCGGTTGGTATGTAAAATGAATAAAAAATTTCTTAATAAACAAAAAAATAGAAAAAAACATATCAAAGTGATTTCTCCCTTCAAAGAATCTTAAGAATGCAATATTGTCTGATTTAAATTACTTAACTTCAAATTATATGAAGTACCCCAGATACCAGTATCAAAACTCTGTGACACAAAAAGATACTTTTCCTTAAAATTAGAAGAAAATTACCTATGTTTAGAGTGCATTCAGAACACTAAAAATTACTTATATCATAATGTCCTTCCANAGAAGCACTTAACCATAGCAGAAAAAGAAAAAAATGATATGAAAATAAAAGAAAGACTATTTGGGATGTGGGCAAGGGGANGGAAATGAGAAAGGGAATCGAGAGATGGAATGTNATGGAAGATGTTATATGCATATGTGAAAATGTCACAAGTAAACCCATCACTGGTACAATTCATATGCACCAATTCTAAAAAGCTGATGTCATAGGATTAAGTGCTTCCATGGCATATCTTAGTGGAGCAGTGGTCTAGAACTAGATTGTAATGGACTGAAGAGAGCAGTCTTTAAAAGATATCACACAGGAGTTGTAGGCTATCCATTGAAAAGCCTAGATATGGAAAGGGAAGGAGAGACCCAAACAAGTGAAGGGGAGTGATGTCCATAAACTCAAGCTATTGCACTCAGCTATGTCTACACTTGAGGAAAGCAACTAACAGCAGCTAGGATTGACAAAATATCGGTACTGCCAAAGCAGNTTCCATCCTCTCACTCAGTTTGTAGGTATCTCTGTCAGTGAAATGTGTTTCCTGGAGAAAACCACGAGTTCGATCTTGTTTTTCAATCCAGTAAATCAATGTGCGTCTCTTAAATAGTTAGTCGAGGCTATTTGTGTTTATTATTGAGANGAATTCACTGATTCCTCTGGATTTGGTAGGTTTTTGTGATTCATTGAATTATTGTTAGTTCTTATTTCCTCTCTTAATTGTTTTTTTTTAAATCGATCAGTCTATCTATCTATCTATCTATCTATCTATCTATCTATCTATCTATCATCTATCTACTCATCTACTTACCTGCCTACCTACCTGTCTCTTGCTGTTTAATCATTTACTTTGGCTTGCTGTTTACTTATTAATTGTGTGGGACAATTGGCTTTAATTAGGGTTTCTATTGCTGTGAAGAGTCACCATGCAATTCTTACAAAGGAAAATATTTAATTGAGGTTTAGTCCATTATCATCATGGCAGGAAGCATGGTGGCTGGGAGTGTGGTGGTGTGCACTCAGATATACATGGTGCTGGAGAAGGAGATGAGATTCTTACATCTTGACCNTCAGGCAACAGGAAGTGGTCTGAGCCACTGGGCATGGCTTAAGCATATTTGAGACTTCAAAGCCTGCCTCCACAGTGACACACTTCCTCCAATAAGACCACGCCTACTCTAAGAAAGACACACCTCCTAATAGTGCCACTCCCTTTGGGGGCCATTTCCTTTCAAGCCCCCACAGTAATCTAGATTTCTTTCTAACTTTCATTTATTCTTATATTCTACTTATGAAATTATTAATTGACTGAGANTGACATTTTTGGTCTTCTTGGTGTATAGTATTCATTTAATTATTTTCTACNGTGCTGGTTTGGTGGTCCTGAATTTCCTTAGTTTGTGTTTGTTTTTAAATGTCCCCATTTCTCCATCAATTTTAAAAGACAATTTTGTTATATATCTATATCTATCTATCATCTATCTATCTATCTATCTATCTATCTATCTATCTATCTATCTATCTATCTATCATCTATCTATTGTCTACCTATCATCTATCTATCATTTATCTATCTATCTATCTATCTATCTATCTATCTATCTATCTATCTATTTATCTATCATCAAATTATCATCTATCAATCTATCATCTATCTATCTAATCTTGGCTGGATGTTTATTTGCTTTCCAAGTTTAAAATATATAGTTTTACATCTGTTTTCTTGGGTTTTATNGTTTCTAGTTAGAGATCTGATATTGTTCTGATATGTTTGGTTTCATAGATATGTTGGCATTTTCCCTTTCAGCATCNATTTATTTATTTTTGCTTTGTACTTTTGGCAACTTCAGTATGATGTGTCATGGATATGTCTTCTCTGGTAAAGTCTATTTTGCTTTCTAAAATGCCTCTTGTGTTTGGTTCTCCATTTGTTTCTCTAGGTTTAGGAAATTTCTCATTATAATTCAATTGAATAAATTGTCTGTGCCTTAGACTTTTTGTCACTTTTTCNTGTNCCAGTGGATCATTTCCCCAGAGTTCTTGGAAGCTTTGGCCTTGCTTACTTATTGTTCTTTATGTGTGTCTGAGTGTGTTGTTGTTCTGATCTTATTGTTCATGACTAGTATTCTTTCTTCTGTCTGCTTTTGTCTGTTGATATTTAAAATACAATGCTTCTTACTAGATTTTAAATTTTGATTGATTATTTAATTTCCAACATTTTTGTTTGGTTGTTTCTGAGAATATCAATTTTTTTGGCTGCACTTTCCTTTTTGTTTTTGAATATCTCCTCCAAATTATTGACTGTTTCATCTACTTTGGTATCTTTTTGTCCAGGTCCTGAATTGATTTCTTTACTTCATTTGTCTGCTAATTTGAATCCTCTGGGTAGTCATTGATCTCTTTTTAAAGTGGGACTCTGAACTGTTTTTCTGGCCACAGTTATCTCATTATCTCAGTTTCTAGTACTGAGGAAATACGAGCTAAGAATTATGAGAAATAATGGAAGATAAAGATAGGTGCGGAAAAGCAATGGAGAGTGATAAAAACCTATTTAGATGAGATGTGAGCTAAAACATAACAAATAAACAATTAAGTACAAAAGTCCAATAAAAAATAAAAGTATAAAATGAGATAGAAGATCTATCATTAATCTGTATTTCTTCCAGGTTGGTTTTGTAGCAGACTTTTCAGGGATGGCAGCCTTTTCTGNAAGTCAAGCAGTTAGATTTGAATGTCCTTCCTGCTGAGACGAGTTTCAGTTTGGGACTGTTTCCTGAAGGAATTCTCCAATGTGAGACCTGCCTATCTGCCAGCCCCAGCTTTTTCTCTGATGTGCTGGGAATCATATTTTCTGTGTTGGCTTTTGTGTGGCTGAGGGAGGGTCTGAGGGAGTGTGGCAGGCATGTCCACACTTGTCTCTACCTTTGTCCTGGGTGATGTCTTCCTGGACCGATATCAGCTGCCTTTTCACTGATGTCTTGCCCTTGTGGCTNAAGAAGAGTTGCGTCCACTTGTGACTCTGCCAGTCTTATTAAACGTCTCCNCTTTTCATTTTTCTAGACAGTCATCAGGCTGGTGTATTGTATATCTTCTCTAGGCTAGTCACTCTCCAAATCTCTTGCAGCTGGGAGTCCCAGCTTCAGGCTCCNGTGCTACACTCCTGTGCAGTCGACACAGCCAGTGCCACACTAGTGTTTCTCCACCTTCAACATATCCAGCTCTGGATGCATCGCTTCTCTGCAGTTCAGTCAGTCTCTCCAGCTTGTTCTTGTGCCCATGTCCAGGAGGGGACAGCACTTCTCTGGCAAGTGTGGCTTCCCTTTAGCCAGGCAGAAGCAACTCAGCATGGTTGTTCCTGACTGTTTCTCTGTGAAGGATTTTGTAGAACTCTTAATGCTCAGAAAATGACTCTGTTCTTATTAGTCTGTATGATCCCTAGGCATGTTAGATGAACATCGTAGGTGAGGAAGCTGTAGGACTAATATTCCTACTGGGGAAACAGGCTGGTAAANCTTCAGCTGACCTACGTGTGACATGTGGTAGGGAGATCTGTTGAGTCAAATAAATGAGATTATATTTATCAGTGTCTGACGTCTAATAAATATTCAACATACTGGTATTATATGAGAAATATGTGGCAAAACTGGGGAAAACTGGAACTTNACAAGATAAAAACTTAAAACTATGCCTGGTGTCTTAGCATAGGGGTTGGAATATTTTGGATAACAGTGAGAATATTTCCAAGGAGATTGAGTAGTGAAAAGTAGCTACATAGAGATTCACAGTTGACTCTAGTTACAGGTTATGATTCATGTATCAATAGTTCTTTGTTTAATGTTTATACCCATTTGAAGTCTAATTACATTCTACAACAAAATTGAGTAAAGTCAGCTTTAAGTTTCTTTCAAATCACTGTGTGTGACTGAANAAACTGACACTTTCAATAAGAAGTGATCTGACAATTCCACTAATCTCAGATATTAAAAATGTTCATAACATAGAAAAANTATGTAATTAATCCTTGCACGTTTTATTAATTCCTACATTTTNGGGGGGTATATTTTTAGTTGCATATTGTTGGTCAGTATCTGAAATGTAATTGCCAACATAAGCTTACTTGAAGAAAAGATCAGGATAACCAAGAAGTGAAGTGTAGAAAAACTTAGAAGATTGTCTCATCTATATTCACTGTGAAGAATTCCAT
>LZPO01017468.1:148331-162653 GCA_001675575.1 Neotoma lepida
GCATGGCACTGGGGGGTATTGTGGTGGTATCTTGAGGAGCCTTGATATGAATGTCTGGTGCCTAGAGGGACAGATTTACTGTGGGCACTTGTGACACACTATAGCCTCCTGAGTCCTTAGTGATACGAGGGAATGCTTTGAGAGGTTGGGGATGTTGAGGACAAGTGGAATCGTGACCCAGTGAAATTTGAGCTATTTCTGTTAATATGACCTCGTTTATACACTGGAAAATTAAGGTCCTTAAATCAGCATTCCGTTCACAAGGTACTCATGAGAGTCATTAAGTTCAAGGGTATTAATGCTGCAGAAATTTAATGCTATAGAGACCTAATATTAACCAGATTGAGACCTAACTGTGAAAGAAAATTAGAGGAACTAGTCAAACAGAACTGTGCTGAAGGGCAGAAAATACTTGAAATTAACTTCTCTTGTAATGTATATAATGTACATTGGGACTGTAGCATTTTTGCCCTGAGCTGAAAGGCACTTGACTTATGTAAAGGGGTGGCTGGCCTCCTAAGTAATTTATGAGTTAAATTATTTCATCTTTATAANAACCTTGTGAATTACTCTTTTAACCCTATTTTAGTGAAGAGGAAACTAAGATTTGGGGGGGCTAAAAAACATACTTAAGATAATATGGCTGATAAGGGGCAGAATTGGCACAGCCATGGTGTGAGTGTAGCAGTCAGAGGATAACTCATAGAAGTTAGTTCTTTCCTTCTGCCATGTGGGCCTCTGGGATTGAACNCTGGTTCCTCAAGCTTGGTGGCAGAAGTCTACCCATTGAACTATCTTACTGGCCTAGAAGTCATAAGTTTAAAATTCTATTCACATTCAGTGAATGGCCATATAAACCTTTTGGAAGGTTTTTTTTTTTCCCCCCAAAGGCAAAGAATCCATAAGCAAGTGTATGTGTGTGTATGTGTGTTTGTGCATGTGTGTGTATGTGTGTTTGTGCTCGTCTGTGTGTATAATTGAATGGTTTCAGCAAATAAATACAAATACAAGCCAAAGCATCTTCGTAATATTACTTTTAAAGACAATTCAGAATTTGAAGCAGAATGTAAAGAAAAGGCTTTACAAGTTCTCGTATCTCAGAGTCCTTTAATCTCCCCTCTGGAAGGTGAAAGCCCAGTGTACTAATCCCTCATGAAGGACTACAGTCTGATTTAGTTTCAAACCCTTTGACAGAGTGACCCACCACTAGCACCACCTGCCTAGCATGAAAAGGATTAACTTTGATCTGATGAGCTGTATTTTATAAATAGAATTAATCATGGACTGCAGGGAGATGAGGTCATCAGATTTACACTGAAGTATTAATGCATTGGAGACATTGAGGTCACATCTGCTCAGCTCAAAGGGTGAATCTTCTCCTTTCCATGAAGGTAGTTGGCCTTGACTCCTCAAATAGGGTGTTCTTTACCAAACAGGACAACCCTGCTGCTGTCTGTGTTCATGTGGAGCTGTGTAGAGACCCTGTTAGAGGAAAATGTGTATTTTCTTACCATTATTGTTATCTACCCAAAACTACGTGTTGGTCTAGGATTGGAGCACTGCGTACTCCCTCCTGGATATCTTTGACCCACTCTGTCTCAGCTGTTATGTGTTGTATGAAGTTTACTATCACACCTTTTTTTTCTCATACACGAGAGGGGGATAAANGAATTTTTCCTGTCCATCTTTTTTTTCTCAATGGGCTCCTGCATAGGAGCCAGGCAACGAAATGCTGAATTACCAAGACCCTAAGAAGTTTAATAATTATGCATCTTCTGTATACTAATGTTGAAACTGTTTCCAACTCAGAGGCAGAGGCCTTCATTAAACAATACAAGCTCCCTTTGTGTATGAGATTTCCTACAAGAACACACACCTGTGTACACACACACACACACACACACACACACACACACACACACACGGCCACACAGAGTCCTACATCCCATAAATTATGTGGAACTCTGATATTGGAGGGGAAATGGCCAAATTCTCTCTAGTGTCTCTTAAATTTCTCAGCTTTCTGTGTTCAAGCCCAAGAGCCCGTTTGGTTTATGGCTTAGCAGTAATGTACATTTAAGGTCTGATTTCTTTTGGGAGTGGGCTGGGCTCTTAAACTCATTCAAAGAAGGGCTTATTTCAGGCGGCCTGCACTTCAGTACCTTCCAGGGTAAAGCTCAGAGAGCTTGTGTGGACTGTGACCCCTGTGAACACACTCTCCAGTCCACTTTATGGGCTCTTAACTCAGATGAGTTTGAGAGGGCACCTGTCATTTTGTGTCAAGGAAGGCTGGAAGGGCTAGGGCACATCACTCNAGACAGCTATGGTCTAGAAATAGTCTCTTCAGAATCCCAGCACTCAAGATCAGACTTGCTGTGCTTTTAACATGGTTTCTCATCTCTACAACTCACATCAAAGTTTAATCCCCATTTGAGGTATTGAGATGGTGGAAATTTATGTATGGGTTCTTGTTGAGGGCTGTGGCAGTATACAGCAGGTGACAACTAGTGTTTGACAAATTGACTCACCAGATGTGTAACTCCCTGATGGGGAGCCCCNCCTGGTAAANCCATGGGGTCGCTGACTGTGGAAACCAGTTGTTTTCTATCTGTAACTTTTTCGGGTGCCACTGTNATGCCTCCCTAATAAGAACAGCTCTGGGATGCTTTCCACAGCCCTTTGGTAGTGTGTTTTACATCTCTAGGCACACATTTAGCTGTGGATTTCTGATGAACAGAAATATTACTAGAATATTCTTCTTTACTGACACAGGAAAGTTACAGTACTCTCAGTCTCCAAGACAGCCTTTTACACATTTTGCAAAGATCTTAGAACTAGTCCAATACAGACTAAGCTACCCCTGCAGAAAATACACAAAGACTAATTTCCAGGTGTTGTTTATTGCTGTGTGTGTGTGTGTGTGTGTGTGTGTGTGTGTGTGTGCGCTCGTGCTGGGTGAGAGATGAAGAAGAAGCATGAGAGAAGTGTGAGGACTGAGTGGGTGAAAGAGTGAGTGAAGAATGAATGAATAATCTAGAAGTGTGTGTGTGTGTGTGTGTGAGTGAGTGTGAAAGAGCTGTAAGAGCTGCTGCTGTGTACAGGAGCCGTGCCTAGGAACTGTGTGAAGTGCTGTAAGGTGAGAGAGCTATATAAATGAGCTGTTTAGCTGTGGCTGTGTGGAGATTTGTAACTCTGTGGAGGCANGGAAGATGAAGCTGTATAGACAAGAGATGGAGAAGAGAAATGTATGTAAAAGATAGATGTGTAGCCATGTAAAAAATGTATGTATGTAAAGATATGTAGCTGTGTGCAGTAGTGTGGAGATATGTAGCAGTGTGGTGACAGGAAGAGTCAGAGACCATTTTTAAGATGAAGTAGAAGAGAAAGTTATCATCAGAAAGCATGTGTGGGGCTGGAGAGATGGCTCAGTGGTTAAGGGCACTGGCTGCTCTGCTCTTCCAGAGGTCCTGAGTTCAATTCCCAGCAACCACATGGTGGCTCACAACCATCTGTAATGGGATCTGGTGCCCTCTTCTGGCCTGTAGGCATACATGCAGGTAGAACACTGTATACATAACAAATAAATAAAATCTTNAAAAAAAAAGAAAGCATGTGTTTCCTTATTTCACCCGTCATAGATAGATTAAAACTTATTCCTAATTACCCTCAGATAAAAAAGTTTCCTATCTCTTGCTACTCTGAGGCATTCCTTTTATTGCCCTGAGAAGATCGTGGGAGCTGGTCTCTCATGGCCTGTGTTAGGTTCTAAATGAGGCCTTAGGGAGGTGATAGGAATAAGGTTATCATGGTAGGTTCTTCTTGAGCATGGGTGGGTTTATAAGAAGAGGGAAAAGGTCTACAGCAATGCCCAATCCCATTGGATCATGGAAGTTGAGCAGGTCAGGCCTGGTTAGAGCTTGGATGGGAGGGAGAGAGAACAAAGTGATCCACCCATACTTACAATTTGTCTGTCTTCATGTGATGCTTTGGACCACTTCTGGGCTCTGCCAGCAAGCAGACCATCACCCGTGGATCAGAACCATGAGCTACAGTAAAGCTCTTTTCTTTATATCTTACCCACTCTGATGCTATATTACTTGCAATAGGAGCCAGACTAATAGATTACCTCACAGCCTCCTTGGACTATCAGGTTTTACCTTTGGAGAAGCAACGACTTCAGAGATGACTCCCAAATGTTCCAGTGGCAGATATAACATCTTTGCACTATCCCAGCTCTAAGACTGTTAGTGTGAGTTTTAGAAGGCAGCCTGCCAGTCAGTGGCCAACTGCTTCCCAGTAGATTATTTAAGCACCATGAAGGAGCTTAGCTAATAATTCTCATGTGAAGATACTGGTGAGTAATCATGGGAAATGACTCAAACAGGAGGCTACCAATCTTCAGAACTACTCAAGGAAATCTAGCAGAGGAGTGTGCACACCTGTATCCTTTATGGAGAAAATGACAGCGCAGGGCTCAGTGTGGCTAGGTTGTGCTAGAGCAGCCACATNTGAGAGAACATAGAGAGGAAACAGAGGAGGAAGATATGAGGAAGAAGATTGGCTGAAATCATTACAGATAGTAATGGGCTCAGGGACATTTTTACTCTTTATCCTTTTTTTCAAGGACAGTTTTTGATAAGGTCTTTGGGAGAGGGATGGATCCAAAGGTTCCTGGTGTAGTGTCTCTGAGTTTTCAAGGAGAGAGCTTGCCTTAGCTACCTTGTCNTTTTAGTCATCTAGTAAAAACAGCCCAAGAANTGTGACCTTGATGTAAAACATGGTGCTAGATTTATTCATCTATGCAAAGTATCTGCNTTGAAAGAGTAANAGAGAAAATTTCAGAGTTTGATGCTGACCACCATAGAATGCAGAGAAGGTTAAGAACTGACTGTGGTTGAGAATGCTTTCTCTCCATTCCTGGACCAATCAGTAGCCACAAGCATCTTCAGCACAGGCCCACACTGCCGCAGTAGGTGTTAGAATCACAATGGAGGAGACACTGCCTTGTCTAATCTCAGAACAAAGAAGACTGTAGATCGTCACTGGGCAAATAAATCAGGGAACAGAGGAGTTTGGAGCTCAGGGTTCCAATGGCAACAGACTCAGCTAGAGAGCTCTTTGAGTCTCTTCCAAGGTGGGGGAGAGGCACCTGTCACATGTGCTCATGCCAGCAATAGAAGTATCTCCTTTCCCTCCCTTCTCCAAGTGTAAGTCAAGCACAATTAAACATGNAAGTGACTGCAAAGGATGTGGAACGATTATGCAGTTAAAAAAAAAAATCACCTGGCTTGTAGAGCAGAAAACACTCAGTATATACAGGTAGTAGGTAAATCNTTTTCCTTTCCTTGGTTCACAAGAACATGGAGTGTGCTGAAGAACCAGCCCTGCAGAGACCAAGTGCCCCTAGTCACTGGCTGCAAGCCCTGTATTTATATTTTACATAAACCACGCTGAGCCAAATAGAGGAGAACTGGTCAAATTAGCAGGATGTGAGTCCTCATTCCTGGAACTTGTTAAGAGGAGGGTATCAATCAGGCTTACTGAATTAGCATTTTACTGATAGCAAAGCACAAAGCCTTTTAATGATGACTTTGGAGTCTCTGAGCTTAGGCTCTTGACTGCCTGTTCCTAAGCAACCAAAAGATTGGCAGAGAATGTGTTTTGATGTATCATTAAATAAAGGCTGCACAATGCTGAAAACAGTAGGCAGAAATTGGTATAATTGTATTTAGTTTTGGTGTATTATGTCAAAAATAAACAAAGAATCCTTTCTGTCCTAGAAAACCCCCCTTTTTCTCATATAGATTATTATTTTTTTTCTAATTTTCTTCCTGAAACTTAAGCATATTATTTCTTTTTTTTAAATGGAAAACATTTCAAGACTTTTTTTTCCAGCTTTTTTCTGTCATAGAAAATTATTCTATATACAGTAACAAGCAAAGGGGCCTATGGGATCTTCTAGCAAANTCCCCACTGACCCCTTGCTTTATTCCTCTAGAAAGCACAATTTAAAGGAGTAAAGGCTCTGCACAAATTCAACTTGTTTTAACCTCGCAGCCATCACCATTTCCCCTGNGGTGCCTCCACTGACTCCGCAGAGGTGTTATATGGCACCTTGTTCAATATGACACCTGCGTTTGCTTCTTCAATACTGCCATTGTTAGGACACTATAACGCTGTATGGTGGTGGTTATTCACTTGCTTGTTTCCTGTTAACTTCGGGTCACTGTCCCACATCTAGAGCTTCCTATGGTGTCTGACTTATAATGGATACTTAATAAATATGTAGGGAATGCATTGCCTAAGGTTACATGGTCAGTGGCCAAAATAGACTACAATTAGGCTTTTCAGTTTTCTGGTTTGCTGTTTTCCCATGACCTTTGGGAAACATGANATGGATGTGGAGACAGTTGCATGTGGAGCATGTGTCTTTCTGTTGCTATCATTGTAGGTAAGTGGATTCCAGTGGTATGATAAAGACTAAGTCTAAGTAGTTAGCTCTGATTATGAGCCATCAGAACATTGGCTCCAGCTCTGCCATGGGCTGATCCACTTTTCTGAGACTTTACATGGAAGGAGCTTGCCTTGACCTCAGATGGGCCCACTTTCCTCTCTTGCACTTACCAAAGGACAAAGTAACTACTTTACAGGGGTTGAGTTAGCTTCTTGTGACTCGACAGTTCAGGAACACAGACAGAGATCTTCCATGAGCTGACCTTTGAGCACACACATACTACCTACNAGTACTTTCCTCCATGACACATCTTAACTTGCAAATTCTGTAATTTTGGAGGTCTCTGAGATTTGCGGTTCCCCCTTTCCATATCCAATGTATTTACAAGGATACTGTATGTTGCCTGACCTGACACCTCTTGTTTATTTTATAACTGATTACAGCTCCCCATTCTCCAATGCATCTTTCATGGGCATCCATTCTTCAAGACATTTCTATGCCAGGGTCTCTAATAGCTTCTAGTTGATNAATACAGTGGGAAAAATTTCAGTACTCATTTGACTTTTGTGGCATAGTAGACCTCTGGCCCTTGAGTGATNTATATCCCAAGAACATCATGCTCCCTAGATTCTTGAACATTACTATAGAATACAATGTCTTGCAATAGATTTCATAACTTGCAATAGATTTCAGCTACAGAACTGATTCAGAGTCTTAGCAAAGTAAATGTGTTCTTCACAATAAGAATGTAAGGCCACTTATAGATGTGGATATTCCCCGATGTTATAAACACCATGACCAAAAGCAACTTTGAGAGGAAAGGGTTTATTTGGCTTACTTGACCACACAAGTCCTTCACTAAGAAAAGCCACAGCAGAGACTTAAGGTAAGGAACCTGGAAGCAGAAACTGAAGCAGGAATGCTGTCTACTGGCTTGGTCCTCACAGCTTGCTCAGCCTGCTTTTTATATAACCCAGGACCACTTGCCCAAAGGATAGCACCATCCACAATAGTCTGGACTCTCCCACATCAATCTTCAATCAAGAACAGACCTGCCTATAGGCCAATCTTATGGAGGCATTTTTTCAAAGTTCCCTTTTCCTAGATGATTCTAGCTTTTGTCAAGTTGACAAACATCACCACTATCACTATCATCATCAACAACAACAATAAAAGTCCAGCCTATCCACTAAGTGATAAGTTTTGCAAGTCACTGAAGCTTGCACTTTTGAACTGCAAACATCAATTGNCATAGAATTTATTTCTATTTAAATAATAGAAGCTAAGAAAGTGAAAGCAGCAACAGGTTCCAGAGGATATTCTACCATTGTTTGTTTCATTTTTAGATCCGTTACCATCTTCAGCTTCGGATCACATGACCCTGTTTCTCCCAACTCTCTGTTAGGTTCTTGTTCATGTATCCACTTCTTGTACTGATGTTACACAGAATATTAGTCTCTGATAGTTTCCCCTTTATTGAGTAAATTCTCTTGGGCCAATGAGCTTGGTTATTTCATATTTTATGTAGGTTTGTTTTCTAATTTAGTGGCAAAAAAAGTGAATGTGCTAAGAAAATTGTGTGCTTACCAATGTGACTCTGTCACACCAATGCCATTTCCCAACATACCAACAGCAAAAGAATTGGTACTCATTATTTGCTATTTGCTTCCTAGATCTATTCTCCATATATCCCTGTCCTGCTTTGTACTTCAGATGGCTTTTTGGAGTCTATATAATCTCTAGTCCCATACCATTTGGCCAACCAGAGACACTGATAAACCAGAGAACAGGAGGAAAGAGAAATCAGGCATTTATTCCAGTCCCTTCTCCCATCCATGTAGCAGTCTGGCAGTGATGACATTCCTTTGTGGCCATAGCTTTTCCTAGGTGGCTCCTTTTCCATGCTCTAGTTTTTACTGGCTTCTAATACTGTGCTTTATTCTTTCCTGCTGTTGCTAGTCCCTTGTTGTTTCCATGGTCTCTTGTTGGCTCTCATAACCATGCCTGTGCATCTGTAAGTTGNGCCTTCATTTGAAATCTCTTCACTTCAGCCCTGTACAAAGTACCATCTGTCTCCTCTGGTCCCAGAATGACACAGAGCTAATCCACTCTGCAGAAACAGGCATTAAATCATCTATCCTTCCTCAACCACTTGGATTATTTCCCAATAATCTTACAACCTCTGTTTAAAAGAATATAAGGGGATGTAAATGTTGTAAGAGAAGAGCCCTATATAACGGTAGGAAATAAGAGATGAGCCAAGAAAAAACAAAGAAACAAAGAAGCAAATTATTACATCCTTTCTGCTTTGTCATCATTATATTTTATCTGTTGACACCACTGAGGACTTTGTAAATTTAAATCTAATCTTGACATTCTTCTTAAAACTTTCAGTCGCTGTCTGGTGTCTGTGGAGTAAATTTGAAGCTCCCCAGTATGGTATGTGATTCATTCATATTAACTTTTCCTCGACCTCTTCCTGCTGGTCTGTGGATGAATCCTTCCAGTCTCTTAATAGTATCACCTTACATGTTTAGTTCATCACTTCTCTCTTCAGAGCCTCTCATCCTTTATTTTCCATCCTGTTTAACACCTGTATTTCCTACCCAAATCCTAACATTCAAAATGGACTTAAAAATCATCTCTCTTAGTTCTGGCATATAGTTGCTTGTCAAATGCTACTTGTGAGAGAGGCCTTGCTTCACACTTCTGTAAAATCACTCCTTATGAGTTTTCAGGTTTCACAGCCTGGACGGTATAGCATCCACTAGGTGGGCAATGTATCAATTAAGCTAGGATCCAGAGGACACACATCAGTAAGGTTTCCTTCCTTTAATTCTTCTTACTGTGTCTTTATTTCTTTTAGAAGTATATTCTCCCTTCATGGTGTTAACTTCAAGAATGTTGAAATACAGACACAGAAATTGCCCACATTGTTCCATAAATGATCTACCACCTAGTGGCCTTGAGAAAAAAAAACAGGAATAATTAAAATGCAGAGACAGTTCACTACCAAATTACAAGTTTGGCAGTTTTCATTTGGAATTAAATGAGCCAGATTGTGTTCATTTAAAATGTTTTATATTGGCGTACCAGATGTCATCCCCTGGGAACATTCTTAGCAATTAAAATATATAGAAACATAAAGTATCAATATATACATATATATTTAAGTGGAGTGTTATGTGGCATTATTGCTTTTATGTTACCAGCCAGAGGAGATNTTGAGATTGTAGTATGANTAGACATGTTAACAAACTCCCTTTGTGCTAACCCTCCATCAAGGAAAAAAATAGCCCAAGATGTCAAAGCAGATGGTTATCTTAGTCTAGAAAAATCTAAGGAGGAAGAGTCTGAGGTTTCATTTGCCAACACGTATTAGGACCTACAAATAGCAACTGCCAAATGTAAGGGAAAACTTTCCATACAATTTCTTAAATGTTTCGTTGTGTGGTTGGTCAAGGGAAAAGGTTAATGCTTTGACAAAGAATATCTGTTTTGGACTCTGGCCAGGGTAAAACCAAATACTATTGCTCTACTAAAAGAGCATTGCAATAAAATGATTCCTAATGATTTTTTTCTATAGATCAATACCTTGCTCAGCCATCATCAGAGAAGCCTCCTCCTGCAACAGATGTGAACAGATAACAGAGACCCACAGCCAGACAACATGCAGAGAGGGAGAGACCTGGGAAGGCTCAGCCTTAAATGGGATGTCTCCATCAAATCCCTCCCCTCAGAACTCAGTGAACACCATGGAAGATTAAGCAGAAAGAATGTAACAGCTGGTGGGAATAGAAGATACCAAGAAAACAAGGCTTTCTACATCAACNTGACCAAAGCTCATATGAACTCACAGGGATTGAGACAGCATGCACAGGACCTGCACGTATCTGCAACAGGTCTTCTATATATGTATAATATGGCTTCCAGTTTAGTATTTTTTATGAGATTCTTGAGTGTGTGAACAAGTGGGTCTCTGAGTCTTGTGCCTTTTCTTGGATTCTTTTCTTTCTGTTTGCTTCTCTTGCCAACTCTATTGTGTTAGTTTTTTGTCTTATTTTATTTTATTTTATTTTATTTTAATCTTATCCTTTAGAAACTTTAGAAATTTCTTTTTTAATTAGACAGAAAGGGAGTAGATCTGGGAAGGTGAGGAGGAACTGGGAGGAGTAGAGGGAAGAGAAACCATGATCAGGATATATTATGTGAGAAAAATATCTGTTTTCATTTTTTTAAATGAACTTATTTATTTTATATTCCAGTCACATTTCCCCTCCCTCCTCTCCTCCCAGCCTCCCCCATCCCTCCTCTGTTCCCACCCCTCAATCCACTCCTCCTCCCTTTCTGCTTAGGGAAGGACAGGTCCCCCATGCATATCAACAAGACATGGCATATCAAGTTGCAGTAAGACTAAGCACCTCCCCATGTATTAAGGCTGGGCAAGGTGACCCAGTATGAGAAGTAGGATTCCAAAAACCTGGAAAAGAGTCAGAGACAGTCCCTGTTCCCACTGTTAGGAGTCCCACAAGAGAACTGAGCTACACAAACTGTAACATATATGCAGAGAGCCTAAGTCAGTCCCATACAAGNTCCCTGGTTGTCAGTTCAGTCTCTATGAGCCCCTGTGAACCCAGGTTAGTTGATTCTGTGAGTTTTCTTGTGGTGTCCTTGACTCCTCTGGCTCTTAACAATCCTTTCTCCTCCTCTTCTGCAGGACTCTCTGAACTCCGCCTAATGTTTGCCTGTGGGTCTGCATCTGTTTCTATCAGTTGCTGAATGACACCTCTCTGATGACAATTGGGTTAGGCACCAATCTGGTCACAGGAGATGGCCATTTCAGGCTACATATCTGCTGTTGCTAGGAGTCTAAGCTAGGGTCTTTCTTGTAGATTCCTGGGAGATTCCCTTGCACCAAGTTTTTACCTGACTCCGAAATGTCCCCTCCTTCCAGGAGTTTTTTTCAGTACTTACTCCTCACCCCCATTGTTCCTCTAACCTGATTGGTTATGTTTCCATCCCCACCCGTCCTCAGTCCACTCACCAGATCTCTTCTATTTCCCTTCCCAGGGAGATCTTGGTGTCCCCCCCATGAACCTGCCTTGTTATCTAGTCTCTCTGGGTCTGTGGATTATAGCATAGTTATCCTTTATCTTACAGCTAATATCCACTTAAGAGTAAGTACATACCATGTTTGTCTTTCTCAGCCTGGGTTACCTTACTCAGGATGGCTTTTTCTAGTTCAATCCATGTGCTTCAAATTTCCTGGTGTCCTTGTTTTTCACAGCTGAGTTAATACTCCATTGTGTAAATGTACCACATTTTCTTTATCCATTCCTCAGTTGAGGGACATCTAGGTTGTTTACAGGTTCTGGCTATTACAAATAAAACTGCTATGAACATAGTTGAGCAAGTGTCCTTATAGTGTAATTGAGCATCCTTTGGGTATATGCCCAAGAGTGGTATAGCTTGGTACTGTGGTAGGTTGATTTGTAGTTTTTTGAGAAACTGCCACACTAACTTCCAAAATGGCTATACATGTTCGTACTCCCACCAGTGATGGAGGAGTGTTCCCCCTGCTCCACATCCTCCACAGCATAAGCTGTCACTTGTATTTTTTGTCTTAGTCATTCTGACAAGTGTAAGATGGAGTCTCAGAGTCATTTTGATTTGCATTTCCCTGATGACTAAGGATGTTGAATATTTCTTTAAGTGTTTCTCAGCCATTTGAGATTCTTCTGTTGAGAATTTTCTGTTTAGATCTGTATCCCATTTTTAATTGCATTATTTGATTTGTTGATATCTGGTTTCTTGAGTTATTTATATATTTTGAAAATCAGCCCTCTGTCAGATGTGGGGTTGGTGAAGCTCTTTTCCCATTCTGTAGGCTATGGTTTTTGTCCTATTGATGATGTCCTTTGTCTTACAGAAACAATTCAAATTCATGAGGTCCCATTTATTAATTGTCAGTCTTATTGCCTGTACTATTGGTGTTCTGTTCAGGAAGTTGTCTCCTGTGCCAATGCATTCAAGATTATTTCCCACTTTCTCTTCTATCAGGTTCAGTATATCTGGATTTATGCTGAGGTCTGTGATCCATTTGGACTTGAGTTTCGTGCATGGTGATAGATATGGATCTATTTGCATTCTTCTACATGCTGANATCCAGTTATACCAGCACCATTTGTTGAAGATGCTTTCTTTTTTCCATTTGGCTTCTTTGTCAAAAATCAGGTGCTCGTAGGTATGTGTGTATATGTCTGGGTCTTCTACTTGATCCCATGGATCTACCTGCCTCTTCTTGTGTCAATGCCATGCATGTTACATGTTTATTATTATAACTCTGTAGTAGAGCTTGAAATCAGGGATGATGATACCTCTAGAAGTTCTTTTATTGTATAAGATTGTTTTAGTTATCCTGGATATTTTGTTTTTCCACATGAAGTTGAGTATTGTCATTTCAAGTTCTGTAAAGAATTGTGTTGGGATTTTAATGGGGATGGCATTGACTCTGTAGATTGCTCTTGGTAAGATTGCCATTTTTACTATGTTAATCCTACAAATTCTTGAGCATGGGAGATCTTTCCATCTTCTGGAATATTTTTCAGTTTCTTTCTTCAAAGCCTTGAAGTTCTTGTCATACAGGTCTTTCACTTACTTAGAGTTACCCCAAGATATTTTATATTATTTGAGGCTATTGTGAAGGGTGTTGTTTCCCTGATTTCTTTCTCAGTCCATTTATCATTTGTATATAGGAGGGCTACTGATTTTAAAAAATCTATTTTCAGTGAAGGGAAAAATGAATCTTTTGTTTCATTTTATTCTGCCTTGGAATTTCAAAGCTGGCTTAGGTAATTGTACTAACCAGGCATCAGCCAAGATAACAAGAACCATTTATGCATTTGAAGTATTTAGGCCTTCATTCAGGGAATTGCAGGTTTATAGGAAGCTGGACAGGCTCAAGAGAGAAAGATCCAAGAACACCAGACTAATGTAGTTTCCAAAACCATGCTTCTGCAGGTGTCTAGTGTTAGCTTTGTGAATCCCAGGAACACAGCCAGCCTCTGTTACCATCTCAGCATTTAGAAAGGATATTAGTAGGCTGCCCTGAGGATGCCCTACCACTGTCTCGGCTGGTTGCCTCCACAGCATAGATAAGCCACCATGTGTCTGTGTGTTGTGCCCTGTGTCTGTGTCTGCTCAGAACTGTCTCTAGANAATAGTGGCTTCTCCCCTACCCTCACCTTCTAGCTCTTGCACTGAGTGCTCCATATTGGCAGTTGTAACTCAAATCCAAGTGGGAAAGGGGATTCTGCTCACAGCCTCCTCTCTCTAATTTGTAGGCAGCTTATACATGGAACAGTAATGTGAAAAGTACTTTATATCATTTCACTGGTAAAAAAGGACATATTTAGTACCAAATTTCAAGTGGCATTAGAAACTCTTTAAAATATTTTCATTACTTTTTATAGGCAAGAAGGAAAAGTACATAAAGAAAAAAGGGAATAGTCTTTGGAATTGATGGGACTTGTGTTTAAATCTCAGAGCTACCATTCTTAGCTGGTCTTGAGTGAGTCAATCTATGGTTTGAAGTCTTTGTTTTTCATCCATCAAAATGTGATTAGTAATGTCCACTTTTGCATTTAGGTTAGAACAGTAAATGAAATCGTCTATGTCAAACACCTCTTCAACATCACAGTGCCTGGCACAATAACCGTCAGCTGGTAAATGTTAACTCTGCAAGAAATCGAAACTGGGGACCGACATGAAGGGTGATAGCAGAATGTCTGTTGCTGTGCCTTGACCAAATTACATTGTTGTTGTTACATTTGTAATGGCTAGACTTTTCCCTTGTAACACATCATTTA
>LZPO01017468.1:165163-178242 GCA_001675575.1 Neotoma lepida
CATGACATAAGCAGTTGGAATCTGCAGGAGTTTAACCAGAGATATTTGTAAAATATCTATCCAATTAACCTGGAGTGAGATGTGTGACAGTCGACTTTATGTCAGGCTGTCTAAAGGACTGTTGGGGTACTCTACATACCTCTATGGTATGCTTGTTACTCTCAATTGCAATTTCTGTGTACTGTACTGATTTGTCTTTGGCATCTGTGGCTACTGTCTCTAGCATAGTCCCTGGAACAGAGCAAAAGCTCAGAACTAACATTTGCTGAAAGTGGTAGTATTCCAGGTGCTTTACCAAGTCCTCTGTCGGCATTGAATCATTTAATTTCATTATGACCTGATGATCAAGGGTTATCATGATCTCCATTGTGTGGATGACAGGAAGTTTCTTCCATTTTCAAGGTCGTTTAGTGCAGAATCACATTGTCAATAGTATGATCCCAAGGCCTAGCCTTTTACACATGATGAATAATTTTGTATAGATTCTCAGAAACATTTATTNGGTGAGTAATAATCTAATTAATCAATGATCAGTTGCAAAGTTAACAAAAGCCCTGCCCTGAGCCTATATATTGCCACTGCAGACATCTTCATTTAACCCTGATCTGTGTTACACTTTGAGAGTCAGAGGAACAGTGTAAAAAGTACATTGGGCTAGTTGATCTGCATTCTGGCTAAATCTTGCTAAGAATAGGTCATTTGACTTTAGAAAAAAATTCACATATCTGGGCTTCAGTTTCTATATTATGAAGAGATTAGACCTGATGAAACTATTTTATTATTCTTCAGTGTAATAAGTTGTCTTCAAAATGTAATTAAAACTGGCATTTATTCATATATGTGTATTATTTATGTGTATTTAAGTGTGATGAATGTGCATGTGTAGTCCAGAGGTCAATTCTAAGTGTCTTTCGCCATCACTTTCCACCTTATTGTTTTTCAGAAAGGGGCACACTGATTGACCAGACTTGCTGAACAGTGTGCTCCAGGGTTCTGCCTGTTTCCTGTCATGTCACCTCAATGTCTGGGTACAGATGTGTGCTGCTCGGCCTAGGTTTTTATGTGCTTCTTGGGGGTCTGAATTTAGATACTCATACTTGTGTGGTAAGTTCACACTTTATTGACTTGCCCCGTGCCCCCAAATGGATATTTAAGGTAATTTTCCTATATTAAGTAATCCAAAATTAGACAATACACTGTCTTACTGCCTTAAAACTATAATTACTTAGCATGCAAGGTAGCAGAGATTTTCCTCAGGAATACTTGTGTTCTCTTGAGTTCCTAATGCATGGTGCCCTCCCATGAAATCAGGATAACAGTGAGATGATAAGTATGTTATGGGTTGAACTATGTCCTCTTAATGTCCATATGTGAAGTCCTAGCATCCACTGCCTCTAATGATGTATCATCTGGGATTGGGTCTTCTATTGAGCAAATCAAGTTAATCTGTCTCATGTCAGAAGAGNTACCTGATATGGGACAGAAGAAAAAACAAAATTAAGGGACTATTCTATTGCCACTAATCTCATAATTCTTTGGTTTTATTTTGACTCTTTAAAACTTTTCTTAAAGTATAAATATTATGTCAATATTTATATGATTAATATATATATTTAAACTTTTTGTCATGATATTAATGATCATATAGAGTACTAACTAATTCTAGAAAAAGGCTTCATCTAGCTTCCTGTACATGATTTCGAGTTTGAGTCTCTATCAGGTAACTAGAAATTAAGTTTTGTACTCTGGATGTATATAACACATTGTGGTCTTTTAACCTCTTTGAGATCTGCTGCATATGACATTTAAAATGTTTCAGTTTTCTGCAGTGAACCATGACCATTACTAACAGCAACCTTTAAAGTCTTCAAAAGGAGGATGGAGCCCCACAATGACGATGATTCTACCTAGATTGTGGTAATGTCACCAAGCCAACAAACACCACCCAAAGATCAGCTTTGNACTACAATTTCAAGATGGCTAACTGAGATGGTCCATTCTCACAGACTACTCTAGCCAAGATTTGAGATAAGCCCTGAATTTTCCTTTTACGCAGAGACTGCGTAAAATGCAACAAATGATGCAACTAGCTCTCCCAGGGCTTGACAATTCTCCCATTTTTTTCCAAGGTCCCCTAAAGATGCCATCATCCCCAGACAGCAGGAAGTAATTTTAAGAACACAATGCTACATTTCCAAGAGGTGGAGTGGGGAGTTTTTGGTTGTTCAGTGGTTTATTGATATTTGCCATCACTTAGGAGGGTTGGTTACAAGTTGTTATTGGTAATGACAGGAAAAAAGATGAATAAAGGAGATTAGATTCAGGGATCTCATTTTAAAAGAAAAAGGGGGGGATATAGAAATAGGATAAAAGGGTAGATTATTGATTACTTTTAAACCAAAAAAAGCCATTACTAGTTTTAAATATTTTACATTGGTATGGATTTTTGTATATTAATACAAAGTTGAGGTTAGTTTTTTATACTGTATATATATTTCTACTCTTGTTTAAGATATTTTTGTGTATTGATACAAAATTAAAGTTATTTTTGTTAGAACATACTATACATAGGTTTCTACTCTTGTTCAAGGTATTGTACCTATACAGCTCATTTAATAACGTAATGTAGGTTTCTAGTCCTTGAAAGTTATTATTACAAACTATTTAGGATACTGAAGAAATGCAGGTTAGTAGTTAGTCACTTATTACAATCAAGCTTGTAGTCATGTTAGGTATGTTTGCAAGGTCAAACAGAGATATATTTTAAATAGACAGGTAGTCTTCAAACACTTNAGAAATCTACAGAATATGGCATTTAAGATGTTGTAATAACATAAAGTTCTTTTTTTTTTAATGACAATGGTACATGTCTGCCCCTGGCAGCACNAATCTACTTCAAAGAAGATGATGGGCATCAAAAAACTTCATATGGAGCTTACTTTCTTTGTGGCACAAGTTAGCCGCTGGGTAAGAAACTGTCTTTGCCTTGACTGCTGACAGTATGCTGTCCAAATTGGACAAGCAGGACACAAAAAGAAAGTGACTGCTGAACTTTGCTGAGACAAGGCACATTGTGTGATATTTTGTTTGTGTTCTGATAAATGAAGATTGCCTAGAGATCAGAGGGTAGAGCTAGTCACTAGTTAACCACAGAGGGTAGGTGGTAGTAGCTCACANCTTTAATCCCAGCACTTGGGAGGCTCATGCCTTGGATCTCAGCACAATTGAGAGGTGGAGACAGGGATATAAGGTGGGTGGAAGATCTCAGCCCCTTTTGGTTGGAGAATTTGTAGAGGTAAGAATTCTCTAGTGGCTGCTGCTCTGTTTCTCTAATCTTTCTGCTTTCACCCCAATATCTGATTTCTGGTTTTTATTGTTAAGACTAATTAGGATGAAGCATCAAAGGCAGGACAGTCCTTCAAAAATCCTGCTTCACAGAAAAGTCTGTCAGATATTCTAGGCCTGCAGGACGAAGATGAATGCCCAATATTACAGAGGAACCTTGGGTGACTGTCCTGGCAGTCAGCTATTTCTGTCATTTCTTAGTTTTGGAAGTTGTTTACTCTGTGCTTCTGGTTTACTCAGGTAATACTATATCCTTCCCAGGTCTCTGATGGAGTTGAAGACTAGATAGTTATAGTTATAGTTTTCCTTGTTACCAGACTCAAAGAAGAAACTCACAAAAGAAGTGTAATGTGTATAAGGTTGAGAGACATAAAAATATAGTTTGGGGTTGGTAATACAAGTTAGGATGGAAATTGAATTTGGTACAACACTTTAAACTCACCAAAATAGGATAGATAATAGAGTATTTTCTCTGAATTTGTCAAATGAAAATGGACTGGACATTTTTAATGTAATTCTTACCTGTATATATTTGTATATAGTTATTGTACATATTGTATATGATTTTACTATGTTCATTAAAATCTTCCTTTCTTTTTCTTTTTTTTAGACAAAAAGGGGGAAATGTTTGATATTTTGATTGTATTCTAATAAATAAAGCTAGCTTGGTGTCAGAGGGTGGAGTTAGTCACTAGCCAACCAAAATTAACTATAGAGATTTTGGAAGACTGAGAACAGATAGGACAGGAAGTAGTAAGGCAGGGTGGGAAGGGATCTGGCTCTCTGTTTGGAGGAAGAAATGGAGCAGGTAGGAAGGACTGGGTGGCTTCTCTGCTTCTCTGATCTTTCAGGCTCTTACCCCAACATCTGACTCCTGAATTATTATTGATAAAGAATAATTAGAATTATGCATCAGGATGTAAAGACAGATACAGAGAGAAGATAACATGAATAGCTACACATAGATGATGATGATAAAGCCAAGGAGACAGATCATGGGGGAGATCTGTCCTTCCTAGCCTTCAGGAGAAACCAACTCTGCTGATCCCTTGAGTTTGGATTTCTAACTTCCAGGATTGTAAAATGACAAAATGCTATTGTTTAAGTCACCCTATGTGACAAGCTATAATATCCCTAGGAAAACAATATGGCATGTAAGACTTGACTTCCAGAAGTAAGGGCTCCATAACTATTGGCAGATAAATTATGTAAGAATTGTTGCTAGTAAAAAATGATGGTTTATATTTTGATATGTATGAGTCATACTCTTTATTTTCTTATGTATCATAACAAAGACCAGATATAGTCTCATGATTTTTATGACAATTTCAGGTGCTGAAGAGGAATTATCTGTTTTTATGGATGGGAAAACTAAGGCAAAAGGAAATAAAGAGCCTTTTTCCTAACCTTCTTAGGCCATTGCTTTAACTAGGGCTTTTTTCCTGGATCAGCTTCAGGATCCACTTCATCCAGTTAGTGTTAGATACTGTATTGTGGATATAGGTAGAACATGAAATGGTATGGGGCCAGCCCTCAAATTTACTACATTTTATTGGGAAGAGAGACATACAGGCCAATATGAAATCACTGTTGGCTATACAGCCTCTGACAATAACCCTTTCTCCTCAGTATGAAGAATCTCAGTTTGGTTCATGTTCCAATTTGTCTAGATCTGAGTGATAAATTTTGATTGGCATAAGATATTGGTGACCTTGTTCCTATTTATAAAAATTGGTCAAAAGATAAGCATGCATTCCAGTTTTAGTCANAAAAAAAAGGAAAGAAAGAAAGTCTAAGGTGGTATCTTAAGGCTAGTCTCTGCCCATTCTTACCATCGGGTCCTATGCGACATGACGGAAATCATCTTGCTGCTATAAGGAGAAACATCATAGGCANAACGAGGATGACAGTGGGGAGAGCCTGGACCCATCTATGACAAGACGCCTACAACTATCTGAACTACTTGCTATATGAGATAATTAAATGTCCTCTTTTCGGCCAATTGCTCTTAGGTACTCTGGTTTGCNTCAAGCAAAGCATCCTAACTCACACAAGCTGTTGAATTATTAAGAAGATGGGTAGTTAATCATGCTTTGGAAGACAAACAGAAGTTTCTGGGGGAACCATTTCTAAACTTGACTTTAGAAAGGAAAGGAGATTTCCTTCTATCTTGGTGTAACTTTGATAAGGCTAAGCAAGTATCCACAGGCCATCAGGATATTATACATAAGGGCAGACAAGTTCAGGAGGAAAAGCATTAGAAGAGAAGCTAAATTGGTCTCTATGGAGGTTAGACCTCTGGGTTTATTTAGTGGGCTGAGAAACTGAACTTTATTTTCTGGGGCTGGTGATGAGAGCACTTAAATTAAGTTAGAGAGGAATTGTGGTTGTAATAATCATGTTTATGGTTTAGAAAGACCAATTACTTTGAGCACTGATGATGTGGCATGTGTATGTGTGTGTGTGTGTGTGTGTTCACTTTTGTGTAACCCATGAGAAGGAAAGACAAATAAGGATTAGGTTCTGGGATGCCTTGAGGGCCAAGTTTAAAATGCTGGGAAATCACTGAAGGAATTTGACAAGGAGAAGCATGATCAATGTCTGTTTTTCAAAGAGATATAACATCATTTGAAAATAATTGGTTTTGAATAGAGCTTTGGCAAAATTAAAAATGCCAGCAAACNGAGCATTAAAGTGGTGTGCTTCAGGTTTTTGCATGCGTATGAATCACCTAGGGATCTTGTTAGAAAACACAGATTTTGATTCAGCAAATCTGGAGTAAGGTCTGATCCCCTGCACATTCAGCCACCTTCCAGATGATTCTAAGGCCATTCATCCTCAGGGCATTGTTTCAGTGACAAGGAATCACCACTCAGAGAGACTTATTCATATGGGGAGTTAGAAGGTATACACACACACACACACACACACACACACAACACATACACACACCATACACCACACACACACACACACACACAAACACAGAGAGAGAGAGAGAGAGAGAGAGAGAGAGAGAGAGAGAGATTAAAAAATTCACAATTCTTTTCAGTTCAAAAAATTCAAAAATCTCAAAAACATTTCACTTTTTCAAACATTCAGAAAGGGAATTGCTTCCTTGGTCCTTCCATCCCGCACAGACAGGGCACTTGCTGTATGCTCACTAAATGAGAGCGTTGTTCCAAACAGCTAATACTGTCATGGTTCTTGGAACAATTGTTTCAGTCACCACCAGGCTCACAGTTCCCTGTCGCATCTGCAAGAGAATCACACTAATCTCTGCTAAATTTGTCTATGGTTCTTTGAGGTTAGTTTTCAATATCTTCAATGAGGGAGTTTCGACAGCAGTTGCAAAATTCTGGCAACTTTAGTATTTCTTTTTTTATACTCTGTATCACTTCATTATTTTTTTATTGAATTTTACAAAACAGCCACTCTCCTATAAAAGAGCTAATCAAGTGTGTTTCCTACACTGCACATTTATATAAATATATGTTCTGTCCAAACTGCATAGATTTCAGCTTTTAAGGAGAAAGAGATACTATTTCTTGGATTGATATGTCTGCATGGAACACATTTTCAAATATTTTGTACTAANTTCTATACTTTAATATCTGGCAATCTATCCTTCATTATGCTAAATGCATTTTAAAGAAGTATCCTGTGCAAATCCACAGATGACTCCCTGGCATACAAAATGGGTTCATCCCCATAAAAATGCAAATTAACTGTGTGCCAATGTAGGCCTTGAGCATTTGTATAGAAAATAAAAAGAGGCTTCTAACTGAGCCCAGAGGAGCTCTACCCACAATGAGTTGATGAGCAGACACAGTAAAGGCGCCAGATATATTACACTTTCAGAGTATTTAACTAGAAACTCAAGTTTTAATCAGAAAGTAGTCTGCTTAAAAAGCATTGAAGACTCATTAAGCCTTGTCAGAACAGAGTGGCCCTGCATCCTGTAGTCTTAGGTTGTATGGACACTGTCAATTTCCTGAATGAGAGTAGAAATTGNATCAAATTCTGAAATGATCAATGAACAAAGTGGGGTAATTATTTAAGCAGTGGCAAGCAAGAGCCTGTAAATCTTTGGTAGTCTTTTATTGGACTGACCTGGAGCTGTGTGTGGAGTTGTGTTAGAGACCCTGGTTTAAGACAGTCATACACGGTGACAAATTGTTGCCAGAGCCAGGCCCTCACCAATTCTTGTCTTCTGCAGGGAATAAAAGGAGCCGCAGCTTTGCTCTGAGTTCATGTCAGGTGAAGGTTGCTTTATGAGTCCTCATCTTAGAAGGCGGGTGGGGATGATGTATGTGTTATTGTGCTTGACTCCACTTCAAATTTCCAGTGAGTGAAAAGCAGCCAGACATTTTCTGCTGAAACCACTAATCACCTTCCTCAGTATGTTTCCAAAAACATTTGAGCATCCAGTAAATTACTCTTCCTGATATGCATAATCACTGTGGTTGTTTGTTTTGCTTTTTATCTTGCCAGGGCTGGGCTTGCTAGAGAGCAGGGAGGAAAGCTCGATAGGCTGCTGGGCTTAGCGGCAGCCTGGGCTTGAGGGCCAGCCTTCTGTGCATGATTCTAGGATTCTAGAATGCACTTTGACCTTGCTGTCGAATTGACTTTTTTCCCCCAAAGCAACTGTGTCCTTAATGATTTTCTACTTGTATTTGTTAATTTTAAACTTTAAGTCCGCCCCTATTGTTTAAAAACATTTCTTAGATATATCAGCATNTGTCTAGCTGTCCAAAATGATTTTTCACTCTGTGTACCAGTGCTTTCTGAAATCTTCATGATGCAGGGNAATTAGTTTATGTTACTGTTTTAAGCCTAAGCTGCTTCCACAGNAAAGAANGAGTAGAAATGGATAACTTTTCAGATTTTCTTTTATTTAGTTCCCTAATTTCCTCATCCTCAGTTTTTACCTGGTAAAATGACAGAGTAGTAGGTGAATTCAGAAAGAGCTGTGGGCCAGAGGANGAAAGGTTTCCTTTTTCTTCTTGTAGGATAGGGTCCTGGGGCCTCCACATCCATGCTAGGAGATGCCTGGTCCCTAATAGTGTATTAGTTACTTGTCTCTTTGCAGCTGATAAGGCGGCTTAGGGGAGGGAGGCTTTTATTCTTTCTCCAAGTGTGGGGGTGTAGTCTGTGTATCTTGGTGGGGAAGTTATGGGGGCAGAAACTTGAGGTAGNAGGTCACCTTGTTCCATAGTCAGAAAGTAGGAGATGATGAATACTCGTGTTTAGCTTTCTTTCTTTCTCTTTATTCAATCCCAAACCCAAGTCCATGGAATGGTGCCTTCTACATTTAGAGTGGGTCTTCCTACCTCAAATAACCCAATCTAGAAAACTGCCGCCTACCTATGCTCACGGGTTTGTTTTCATGGTGATTTTCATCCCACCATCAAGATGACAATCAAGGCTAACCATCACAGCAGCCTCATTAGCACACTTGGGAAAAACAGTGACATCGAAGTCCCAAAGTAGCATGGAGATTTCGAGGAGGCTCCACAGGATGAGGAAAGGCCATTTGTACAGGCTGANTATTCAGAGAGACAGGTGTGGCCTAAGATGGAGCCTCAACAGATGGTAGTTGGGATGGCTCAAGGACCATCCTGTTGTTTAGATAGCTACACCCCTCTGGACACTCCACAGGAACCTGGAAGAAAGCAGGGGACCTTGAACTGATGGAGATGAACTTTTTGACTTCCTGATGGGAAGAGAAATTATGCACAGTTATTTTAAAATAAAGAGAATTATTATTCTTGCACACATTTTTTAATTTTATATACTTAGATTCATGCAAAGTGCATTAATAGTTTGTTAAAAGCTTCCCTTGGAAGACCTATTATCCTCTTTTAAAGCTACTTCTATTCTGTATCCTCTTTTTAAAGCCTTACTATTTTTCTCTTGTTTCCTTCTAATTCTCAGTCTTTCTTTGAATGATGTAATTAGATGTGTGGTGCTCACCGTTAAGCAGGGAAGAAAATGAACTCTGTCAAAAAGCAAAGCTGCCAACAGGAATTCTGCATTGTATCAAATAGGATGACCAAAGAAAATCTTAGGAGTTGTTGAGATATGGTCAATCCTNCCCTGGGAAGAATGAAAACTGGAGTAGGCTAGCCTCTTACACATCAATGTGAACACTAACCCCCACCAGTGTTTGAATATTTGTACAACTAAGCTCAAGACTGTTCTCTTAGGGCAGATNTGTTGTGGGTCACACAAAATGCCAGCACTTAGGGGTCCCTGGCATTTTCAGCACATAGATAAACTCAGCTGAAGCACAGTTGCAGATAACGAAGAGTTACCCTTTCACATGAATGTGGGAGGCAGGGGAAGAGCTTGAGATGTTTCAAGGACTTTTACAATCCTATTGAATGACTTGTTTGGTTCCTCCCCCTCGATGGCTTGTCTTGATCTCAAGTTCTAAATCATATTTTTTTATAGGAAATTTAAAATTTTTTTATACTAAGCAGTTCGGTATGTTTATTATGTATTTTGTTTTTGCATTATAATATAGACTTCAACAACATTCTAATTTGGTGCTAAGTAAAGATGCTTCAGACTTATTAAGGATAATGCTTTAATGTATTCATATTATCAGGCTGTGAGGAAAAAAAAGTGACTTCCCTAAAGATGATAGAAATTTGAGTTAAATAAATTACAAAACACACACAAAAAATGGTTACATTATCCCCAGGGGTAGATGTGTAATAAATTTACTTGCTAAATTATCAGAGAAAAAATATTTTAACAGAACCAACTTAAAGCCATTTCCTTATGTTATTATAGTGCATTAAAGAAGGAGATGGATGANATAGATATTTATGGAAATCATCTCACTTTGGCCTTTTTGCTTAGGAGAAAAATGTATCCTTTCACAGTCTTGTCAAGTAAAATCAAAGAGTGGGGGACAGATAACGTTTCTGGTGAGCACCTCAGCTATGATTTTTCTCCAGATGTTTTATCTCCTATAATGCCCCTATTTAATTAGTAGCAGATTCAATATAGTCACAGATGTGAGTCCGTGAAACGGTGATGATGAAACCGTTACCCTGCATAATTGTTTTAGCTGTTGCACAANTTTTTTTTTCTTCTCCTCTAATGGCCTATCATGCATTCTTATCACAAATAAAATTTGCGCATCTGGGAGCAGCTGCAGCATGTTGTGTTTGGTAATGGTTACCTTTGAGATTATTTTTCTCAAGTGATTTTAGACTTTTTAGATGTTTTATGTTAACTCGAAGTTGACAGATAAAATGATTTAGGCCCTCCTGTAGAGCAGACAAATAACCACACTTGTACTGGAGAATTCCTCTACGTCAGACATTGAATTGTTGGATGGGAGTTGGGTGGGACAACTTTGAAGGTGGAAGCAATACTTCTTGGGGTTGATGTAAAGCCTGGCTATGGATTATAATTCTAAATAAGGGCTCTAACTATTACTGTCTTATTTCTTAGGTAATTCTAAGCCACTTACCTTGGTTTGCTGATACACGTCTTTATTTCCCCCCTTACCTCACTGTACCTTTTTCTTTTATTCAGTCTGTATTTGCCAAGACATCAAGGCCTACTTCAGTTATTTCCAAGGGAACAGGTGGTTGCTCCATGAATTTGTTTATTGCTAAAGCAATAACTTTATTCTAACATTTGAAGAAATGCACAAAGTAAAAACAAACAAACAAACAAACTGGCAAAGTACATTCTCACAGTCCACAAGGACTTATTTGCAAACAGTTTGGGTTTCTACCAATTTGTAGTCATTTCTGTGTTAAAATATGCTACATCGGACCTGTGAGATGGATCATAGGGTGAAGACACCTGCTACCAAGCCTGATGACCTGAGTTTGATCCCTGAGACCCATGTGGTAGAAGAGAACTAACTCTCACAAGTTATCCTCTGATCTGCACACTCAGTGCCATGGGAATACATGTGTGTGTGTATGTGTGTGTGTGTGTGTGTGTGTGTGTGCATGTGAGAGACATGCATGCACATACAAAAAATAAGTAAACATAACAACAACTTTTTTTTTTTTTTGGTTTTTCGAGACAGGGTTTCTCTGTGTAGCTTTGGCGGCACCTTTCCTGGAACTTGGTAGCCCACTCTGGCCTCGAACTCACAGAGATCCGCCTTCCTCTGCCTCCCGAGTGCTGGGATTAAAGGCGTGCGCCACCACCACCCGGCTTACAACAACTTTTTAAAAGATGTACTAAGTTGAATTCTATCCTAGCATAGAACTTGTTGTGATACTAGGTGTAGAAGGAAGAGTAGTTTGTAATATCAGGTGTGGATTGGCTGCTAATGTCCCTGTGACTGTGTCCTTTCTTTAAGCCAGTTATGCCGATTGTCCGAGAAATACTGCTTCAGTTAACTGACTGGATTATTTGGATGTCTGAATCTTGGATTTCCTTGAACCTCTGAGTTGAATACCAAACGAAGTTTTATAACTAATTGACAAGTATAATTGCATATATTTTGGGGCTATAGATAATATCAGTTTTGATAGATGTAAACATTGTATAACTAATGACTCAGAGTAATTCACATGTCTTATCTCAAATATTTATCATTTCTTTAGGGTGAGAGCACTCAAAACCCACTCTTACAGCTATTTTTGAATTATGTACACATTGCTATTAACTATACTAGCCCTGTGCTGCAATAGAATACCAAAGTTTACCACTTCCATTTATCTGTGACCTTGTACTCATGGACTAATGTCACCCTCTTTCACAGTTTCTGGTAGTGCCTTTTTCTTCTATGAGTTCAACTTCTCTGGATTACACATATAAGTGAGATCTTGCAGTATCTGTCTCTGTGCTTGGCTTGTGTAACTTAACCCAACGTCCTTCAGGGTCATCCATTTTGTAAATGACAGGATTTCTTTTCTTTCTTAAATTTAGAAATACAGTTTTGCTGTTATTGTTGTCCATGGTGGTGGGATTTATGGTAAATGCTAAATTTGTCTTTGCAGTAGCATTCCATCTTGCTGGTTCTGTACATGTTCCGACTGATATGCAATAGGTACAAAGAGCAAAGTATAATCGTGGCTGTGTATTTTGGTGCCTCCATGTCCACTGCAAACTATAAACAGGAAATCTCTACAATCAGTCTGATCAAGAAAAGGCAACCAGGACTCAAACTCAGCAATGAAGGAGGAACTCAGAGTTGTACAAAAGCACCAGCTCAAGAATCCAAAAAATTTGTATAGTGCATTAGGGCTTTGATATGTTCCTGGGGTTTTGAGCTTTGCAACCCTTTCTGAATAAGGTGGTTCTTTTCAAATGGCAATCATTTTCAGGAAGTGAAAGGTAATGATCTCCTTTGAAGGAGCTTCACAACTCTAAGGGGACAGTGGTAAGTTTACCCAGAAACAACTCCTCCAACTACACTACTTTTTTATTGGCCCAAACCAGAAATAGCAACAGTCAACCTTTTTTTATTTTTACTTATTTATTTTTTAATGATAACTTCTTGTCTTTTTTGGATCCATTTAAAAACAAGGCAAATGAACACATAAGATCAATTGAGGTAAGGGAACTTTAATTATATTTAGAGTTGAACCATATCAGATATATTTTGAATATTTTTTATTTATAGGATTAAACTAATAAAGAAATAACCCAATTTTCTCATTTGAACTTTCAAAAACAAAGGTAATTCTGACTATAGTACACCTTGCACAGAAGGATCCATTGTTGAATATTGAGTCTTTTGAGAGAAG
>LZPO01017469.1:0-12322 GCA_001675575.1 Neotoma lepida
AAAAAAAATAGGCCATGAATTTGAAAGAGAGCAAGGAGAGAGTACAAGGAGCAGTGGCGGGAAGAAAGGGAAAGAGAAAATGATATAATTATATTGTAATCTCAAAAATTATTTTTTAAAAAAGGACCCTTAGAGGAGTCCAACCATCCCCAGTAACATGTGGAACTCTAGATGGGACTCCCCAGAAGTTTCCAGTAACCATGTAAACATAATTTCTTCTTCTGGTAGATCATAATAAAATTATGGTAACTTTATATCAATAACTTTCATATCTGTAGTCAAGTTTGTTCCTTAGGCATGTGAAAGACAGGGCCAGGCATTTGAAGGCATCAGGATTTATTAGGCAAACCACCTGCTTTCATGAGCAGAACTTCTGGTTACTTTGAGAGGTTAAGTTCATTTTTTAATATTTTGCTTTTGTTTTGTCTTTTGGTTTTCTTGACAGAGTCTTACTATGTAGCTGAGGCTGTCCTTGAGTTCACAATCCTCCTGCCTCGGCCTCCCAAGGTACTGGGATTATAGATATACCACCACTTGCCATATTTATTTAGTTTCACATACCTAATCTTTCCAAATTATGTTTCTTGCCTATCAAATGTGAGTGGCGTAAAAGACATGAATGAAATTAAAAGGCAATTTTCTATTTATGGAGCCATAAACCTTGATATGACCAGAAAAAACGAAGCAAAGTAGATAAATTACATTAGAGCATTGGAAATGGAAGGGGGTCTTTTGTCCGGGCCCCTTACATGCAATGAAGAAATCACTTTTCCTGCATTGTACATATTAACAAATATCTTAAGAGAAGAAAGAAAAGAAATAGAGAGAAAAGGAAAATGGAAGTGAGCACAGAAGAAAGAAGACGAAGGAAACATAAAAATCTTTTTATTATTTTGATGACAATAAACATTTTCAAACAAATATTCAGTTGACACTCAGATATAAAAGAAGCCACCGAGTCATCGCCTCCATTAGGGGAGCCACAGGGTTTTGCTTCCACAGTCCCAGGTCATTGCATGAGGACAGGAGAGGAGCTCTGGAGTCAAGCCTGTTTCTCTTGTCCTCACACCAAAGTCTGGCCTCTCTACCTGAGCCATGGAATCAGTGTGATGTTTCAGCTTGGAAACCTGCGTAAGATGTCAGTCCAGCATGAAATTTGCTTCTTTCTTGTCTAAAAGTAAGAAGAGAGAATAGTTTCCTGATTTCATGAGTTAAGGACCTTGGTAGCACCAGAGACAAACCCGGATGCAGCAGATCAGAACACCTGACTGTATTGCCCTGGCTCCAGCTGCAAGATGCTGTATTAATATTTGTTCTGCTGGGAGCTTTGGTGCATGGCACCAGAGTCTAGTTTAGACAGGCCTTGTGTTGCTAATATTAAAGTACCTGTGCTCCATTGGTTCTGATGATACCCAAAGAATGAAGAAGCAGGACTCAGGACAAAACATAGCAATCTCAAGATTTTCTTTTTCCCCAGTGTCTAAGCCATAAGCAAGTTCTGCTGAAATATAGAAGCCAGAAACAAGTTCTGCTGATATATGAAATATCTTCAGAGGAAAATACATCAAGAAGTAGAAGCTCTTCTATTGCCAAAACCCAGTCTCTTGGCCATCCTTCCACTCTTCATCCTTATCCCAAGAGAGTTACACTTTGAGAATTGGCACTGGATGCTTAGGAAGATATCAAAGCCTTGAACACTCAATCCTCAGCACTACATAGACAGAGCATGTCTATGTACTCCTGTAATCCTAACACCTGGGAGGCAAAGGCAGGAGGATCAGAAATTCAAAGCCAGCCTCAGCTACTACAGCAACTCTAGGGCTAGACTGGGCTCCATGAGACTGTACTGAGAGACACAGACAGAGAGAAAACTGGTCTTCTGTGCATACTCCCCAATCTACAGTCCCACAGGCAGCACTGAATGAGATGTCACCAAAGGACTCACAGGCATGATTGCAAAGTAGCCCAGAGATTCTGTGGAAAACAACAACAGGGCTTTCGGGGCAAACTCGATTCCACATTTAATCATGCTTCAAACTCAAGAGCACAATCCCTTTAAGTCTTGCCTTCATCTGCGTCATCATCCTGAACATTTTCCAGGCTGTTCAGGAGTGCTTGGAAGAGTCGGGTCAAGTATATTTGCTCATGGTCTAGCCTGAGTTCCCTGGGGAATTTTCAGGCAGAAAGGTGATCAGTCACAGGGAGGCTGGTGATGAAAACCACTAGTAAGGAGCAGGTCGATGAAAGTGCTTCCCTGCTGCCTACTCTACCCTTTATCAAGATCACGGAGATTAAGTGCCTTCCAACTCTGCCATGGCATTCAGTCTCAGTAACAAATAGGCCACAAAACCATGAAGGTAGAAGCGACAGCAGTAGTGTACCTGTGCGATATATTCCTGCCCTAGCCCTGTTCAGAGCACTATACTCTAAGTCCTCCAGAAAAGGAATCACAGAACAGAGGGAGAGAAAGCTAGTATCATTTAAACTCAAATCCAGAGTTATAGCCAGCAAGATGGCTCAGTGGCTAAAGTCTTTCCACCAAACTGACAAGCTGAATTTGATCTCAGAGCCCACATGGAAGAGGGAGAGAACAGACTGCTGCAAGTTGTCCTCTGATCTCCAACATGTATGCTATGTTTATATACAGCACACACACACTTCTAATGGTAGATACACCAGGAAAGAAACAGGAGAGATCACAAATTACATTTTATTTCACTATTAATAATTGAGCTGTTTCTCTCTTTAAGAATTCAAACAAGGGCCATCTTGCTAGTTTTCCTACAACCCCTAGGGCCCTATTAGGAGATGGAAGGAAGGCAACCTATATGGTGCTTTCCTTTACGAATGGGACAGAAGAGGCTGGGAGACAGCCCAGTGGATTTGCTACACCAGTGTGAGGCTCTGAGTTCAAATCCCTAGAGCTGTACCTGTAATCCCAGTGCTTCTGTGATGAGACAGGAGGCACAGACAAGAGAACCCCAGAAGCGTAGGACCGGCCAGCCTGGTATGCAAAGCAGCGAGAAGATCCTGTCTCAAACAATAGCCAGGACTGTCTTCTAGCCTCAACACCCACACTGTGGCATGTGCATACTCACACACACACACACTCACAAACACACATACACAACGCCCACACTGTGGCATGTACATACTCACACATACACACTCACAAACACACATACACAACACCCACACTGTGGCATGTGCATACTCACACACACACTCACATACACAACACATACACTGTGACATGTGCATGCCCACATTCACAAATACATACATACACACATCATGTATTTATTCATAGAAGATTTAGTATTTAAAAGATAAAATTAAGAAAGAGTGGGTAAATGTGATGCATGTCTATAATCCTAGAACTTGGGAGGCCAAGTTGTGGGGGGGTGTTGATGTTCTGATCAGTCTGGGCTATATAGTGAGAGCCTGCCTGAAAAAACAAATACAGACAAACAAAATTCCAAGAAGGAAGGGTGAACGAGGAGGACAGAGTGGGGTTTGCCCAAGATTTTTACTATGGCAGAGGAGACAGAAGCGAACGGATGTTTTTGTTCCATTTTCTACTCACTTGTGAAAAACGAAGTAAAAGCTAGCCATCTGGAGTTTGCAGAGTTGGCGGATAAAGCTGGGATCCTGGTGACCTAAGAATTCAGAAAAAATAGAACATGATTCACAAAAAGAAAATAATTTGGCATTGGCTCGTCCTGAATTCCTTTTTGCAAATGCTTCATTAGCATGTGTTAGCTGTGTACAACAATGGGCTTCATTACAACATTTTCATACATGTACTCAGTGTGCTTTGATCATGTTCACTCCCTGCTACCCTCTCTCTATGTGACCCTGCCTCCTTACATACGGTGGCATCTAAAAGATTCTTAGTGGAGGCCAGTCCTTCCCTTCTGCATGAGACATTCTGCCGAAAACAGCCATGTCCTTTCCCACCGGGGGATCCGGTTGCACACATGGCTCTCATTAGCTTTCCCGTTATCACCATGACTACTCAGACATTCCTGCTGTTGTCATGTCTCCTAGATGATAGTATATACTCAGAGTTATTTTCCTTAGAAACAACAAGACCCTTCTCCACACAGGCTTTCTGTTGGTTGAAATCTTCCCCCGGTATTTGCTACCACTTAATTTAAGCAGCACCAACAAAATAGAGTATACTGGATAGGTTTCTCTTTTTTAAGTTAAAAGGTGGTAACTGAATTAAATGTACATGAAGACGTATGTAAAAGGTTTAAATTAAAACATATCTAGGCATTTAATTGATTGCCCACAGAGAGAAGTGTACTGTTTTGGGAGACATAATGGAGACTCAGCAAATGTTGATTGATTCTTACCATACACACATTACTATCATAGGTTTTTTAATGTGGAAAATGTAATTTTATGGTACATGATGGTGATTGACTGAAACACATATCTTCACAGGATATGCAAAACAGGTAAGAACAGATATTTAATCAAAAGCATCATCTGATGCTTTCTCCATCAATCACCAGAACAGCAAATAATCCTGTATTCCCACTACTGAACACCCAGCAGACATCAATAATGGATCACAGATCAGTCAAGATGAAATTGTGGAATCCCTCAATATAGCTATCTAGGTCACCTGCATCACTCTATCCAAATTCATCCAGTCACTCACTCATTCAACAACTAGAAGGCAAGTCCCTACTGTGTACCAGGCATTTTAATATGCACCAGACAATAGATAAATGAGTTTAAAAGGCAGGGTGCAGGAGTGTGAAGTTTTCTGTTCTGCAACAAGGCTGTAATTTGACACAAAAGTTATTTCTATTTCTGACTAAGATATGCATGTGCTGGCAATAGCTGGGCACTCTGAAGATGTCAAACAAGGAGGGAAAATGGACACAGGTGCTCAACAGTTAATTCCAGATATCCAGAACTTGAACTCCTATGTCAAAAGACTGGTGGAAGGAGACGTTCTAGGTGAGGTGGTATGCAGAGGGAACTTAGAGGGATCTCCTGGGCTGCACATTGTCAGAAGATTCAGTATAAACTGATTTTAAATGGTAAAGAAATCCATCACCTCATGTGTCAGAGCCACTGTTGTCTCCTGATGGCCCACAACCAAAAGCTTGCTACAGCCCAAGCATTTGGCCACCAAGAGTTACTTTACCCAGCCTCCCTTGCACTAAGTGCCAACAAGATGTGAGCAGAAATGTATTTGGTGACTTCCTCAAGAAACAAACAGGGCATTTACTTCATCTTTTTCTCATCCCTTCCTCCTTGTGGGTGCCTAGAAGACAGATACTACTACTTAAGAACAAAGGCTGCTCTGTCTTACAGATACTAAATGATCTAGAAGAATCCTAGGACCCTGGGGACCTCACACCAGACAAGACCTTTGTTCCTACAGACTTTCACATGAGAAGGACTTAAGATGCCTCAGGCTCTACTCATTGTTATCTTAGATCTACACAGCTCACAAGGAAGCCTGGCTATATATAACATACTCACATAATAGGAGGCCCACAATAATGTGGGCTTCAGAAATGGTGTGATCTAATGACCATAGTGCCATTCTGCTGTAATATTCCTGGACCGTGTCCATCATGTGCAAGAATCATTTCTGGGTGGTAACCATATAGATACAGAGAGGGACCTTAACATCTTCATGTGACAAAACCAGAAGTAGAGGGGAAAATCGCTTCCAGTTGTTTTCCCAGAAGAGAAAAAATGAACTTACTAAGCAGTCCTGAACAAAGGAGGGCCTAGGGAACAGAACTATAATCCTGACCACCCAGAAGTCTGAGCCAGGAGCATCTCAAGTTCAAGACCTGCCTGTACATGAGTTCCAGACTAGTCTGGGAAACTTAGTGAAACTCTATTTCAAAAATGAAATGTGAAACAAAGGTTGGGGACATGGTTTGGTAGCAGAATGCTCACCTAACACGTGTAAGGTTCTGGTTCAATCCCCAGCACCAAAAAATGAATGACGTCTACAACAAACATCTCCATTTATATTTGAGTCTGAATTGATCCAGAAATAAACAATGGAAAGCAGACAGAATTCCACTTAAAACAAACAGACAAACAGACACGTAGGTGACCAGAAGATGGAGGCTGCTTGAACAAAATTGAAATTGTTTTGGATAGGAAGAAAAATAAAGTCTACTTACTTATTAACATTATAACTACAAAAACCGTTGGTAGCCTAAAACTAACAACAAACTTGTGTTTGTTGGACAGGGCCAACTCATCTCTGCCAACCCTGGTATCAGCTGGAAGAGGGGCCTCCATGGGTCCTTGTGCCCCTCAGGCTGCTCCCTCTACCTCTGAATGGTCTAGCAGGGTGGCTTCAAAGTCACTGAGCTTCTAACTGGGCAGACCAGGGCTTGGCTCCAAATCCAAATTCTGGGTGCTGTGTACCTTGCCTAACTCAACTTCCCTCCCTTCACATTTCATTTGTAGAGGCAGCCACAAGGACTCACCCAGTTTCACAGACAGGAAATATAAATGATACTTCTCTGTGGTTCAGTGGACCATTCTAGAAGAGTATATGAGACCTGAATTATTCTTGCAACATTTGGAAATTGTTTCTACCCCAAGGAGAAGTGGATCTTGATAGACTACCAACAATGGCCAAAACCAAGAAACACCCACCTGCTTTCTCTACAACACAGTGGGGACTTTAAAGTCGTATTTTATTTTGGTGTTACTGAGGATCAAACGCAGTGCTTTTTGCATGCAATGCAAGTCCCATACCTCAAATTACTTTCCTCAACAGAAAGATGGGCATTTTAAGAGACAGGATGAAAATGCAAGGAAGGGAAAAATACGTGATATAACACTTATGTTAAAGAGCTCAGTTTAGCCATGACATACTGTAGTGGATAGCTGTTTCGGCTTTTGGCCATGGGACTGCCCCTATAGTGACAACAGGTAACCATGACACCTGCCTAAGACCTCCCCCTAGGGCGTGGTTCTGGGGGAGCCCCTTAAGACTAGAGATGCCTACGTGACTGGCCCCCTTCTCCTTCTGCTTCTGGATCACTCGCAGTCTCAGAAGCCAGACTAAAGATCAAACCAGAATTCTCCCTCTCTGTTCCTGTATCAGCTCCCTCCCTCATTCTGTGAGTTATCCCTGGAATAAAACTATCTTGATTGCTAGATAAACTATTTGGGTTTGCCTCCTAATTAATCTTACAACATACTGCATACAAACATCATATGGCACATTGTATATCATATACATACAGTTTTTGTTTTACATTTTTGTTGTTGTTTTGTCTTGTTTTGCTGTTATTGTGGTTATTGTTGTTGTTTGAGATAAGGTATGACCATGAAGCCCTGGCTGGCCTGGAACTCTCTATGTAGACCAGGCTGGCCTGCAGTTCACAGAGACCCTCCCACCTCTGCATCCATATGCTGAGATTAAAGGCGTGTGCCACCATGCCTGGCCCTAGTTTTTGTTTGTCAATTAAATAATAAACTAAGGGTGTTCTTCTCTTGGCATCGTGGCAGTTTGAATGAGAATGGCCTCCATAGGCTCATAGATTTAGCTGCTTAGTTCCAGTTGGTGGGCTGCTGGGAGGATAAGAAGGCGAAGCCTTGTTGGAGGAGGTGTGTCTCTGGGCTTTGAGGTTTTGAAAGCCCACACCGATCCCAGTCTCACTCTCTGTCTGCATGCTGTCTGTGGATTGGGATGTAGCTCTCAGCTACTTCTCCAGCACCATACTCCCTGCCATGATCATATTGGACTAGCCCTCTGAAACTGTAAGCGAGCCCCCAGTTAAATGGTTTCCTTTATAAGAGTTGCCTTGGTCATGGTGTCTCTTCATAGCAGTAGAACACTGACTAAGACAGAACACCTCCCACACACACACTATTTGGAGTTTTTCTCACTTTCTCTTAATAAACCTGTATCCATTCTGCTTTGATAAATGAATAAATAAAGCAAAAGATGCAAAGTGCAAAATTTTTACAGCAGTGTAAAAATGCAAGAGATATATTTTTGATGGTGGAGCGTGCAAAGAAGACAGTATTTATAACAGAATGGGAACAATGTGTACAAGGAGAGGGGAGGGAGTTCCAGTAAGGGGCAGAGGAAGTGCATCCTAACACACAAGGACATTCCTGGGAATGAGAACTCTGTGCTAAGAAAGCAAGTAAAGTCCAGAGGGGCCAGAACAGAGCTGGATCAGCCCAACTATCTCCACTCTCTTCTACTAATTACAGATTTATAGTGATGTTTTCTCGAGTCTCCCTGAGAGGGCTGTTGGCAAAATAATATGAATAAATAAATTCAGTAGCAAGTAAAGCAGGGTCAGCACAGAGACAGACAGACAGAGAGGCAGAGACAGAGAGAAAGACAGAGAACAAGGGCCTTCTATAAGAAGCTTCCAGCTTTTATTGGTGACTCACACCTGCACTGACCACACGGCACTAGCGCTGAATTTCTGTCTTGGCTCATCCTGTGCCATTACAACAGACAGGATGTCTGAAGCTGGCTAACTTATAAAAACAGAACTTTAACTCACACAGTTCTGCAAGGTGAGAGTCCAAGTTCAGCAAGTGTGCTATTTTCCTTCTCCATGACTGTGATAAAAACCCTAACAAAGAACAGTTAGGGAAGAAAGGGCTCATTTTAGTTTAGTCCCAGGCTACAGTCCACCAGAGCAGAGAAGTCAGGAGGAAGAACCTTAAACAGCTAGCCACATCACAAGAACAGTCAAGAACAGAGAGGAACGAATTCCTGCATCCCCATCCGTACTGAGCTTCCGCTCTACACTTACACAGTTCAGGACCCAGACCCTAGAGATGGTGCTGCCCACGGAGGGCTGGATCTTCCCGTATCCATCAGTGAAATCGAGACCCTCTCTGGGCAACTGATCTAGACACTCACTCACTGCAACACTTCTAGGCGAGCTGAGATTGTGTCAAGTTAACAATAAAAACAAGCATCATAGCGAAGACTTCCTTGTTGCTTCCTCACACAGTGGATGGAGGAGAGGGCAGGAGAAAATGGTCCCCATTTGCAAGGCCTTTATATTGTCACACTAATCCACGAGTAAGTGTGGAGTCTTCATGACTTTAAACACCTCCCTAATGGCCTCAATGCTGCATCGGAGATTAAATGTCCAATACATTTAATCTTCGATGTTTTAGGGGGCACACTCTGACTATNCATTTCCTATAAGTGAACGGACTGAGCATAATCCACCAGGTGTTTCCAATCCATTTCACAGAGCAAATGATTGTATTTCCTGGCAACCAGGGAGATGACGATTGAGCTGTAGGAGACCTCCCTGCTCCTGCCACACTAAGAGCTAAGAAGATGGATTCCTGCTCCACCTGTGGCCTGCCCAGTGCACACTGAAAACCCCTAGGGGACTTTCACAAGATTATTGATGAAGAGGTCCCTAGAGAGTCTAATGGAGTTGATCTGGATACAGCCAGGCCTCTTTTCAACATTTGCTCTACAACTTTTGTTTTTGTTTTTAATTAAAATATAATTATATCATTTTCCCCTTTCCCTCTCATTCCTCCAAGCTCTTCCATGCCCCCCACCCCTCATAAATTCATAGCTTCCTTTTCTTTGTTTTTGTTACACATGTATATATACATGAATAGATAAATACAACTTGCTGAATCCATTTAGTGTTGCTTGCATGTATATGATTTCAGGACTGACTGCTTGGTGTTGGATAACCGATTAAAGGGCTCATCCCTGGCTGACTAATTCTCCCCATCTTAGCATTACTAGTTACCTGTACTTTCTTTGTCTAGGTGTGGGGCCACAAGATATTACCCCTTCCATGTTAGCATGTCTATTGGTGTTGTCCTTGTCCACATCCTATTTATGCAGCCATATTGTTGAATGGGTGAAGCATCCCTGTCATTTCTAAGAGTCACAATCTCATGGAAGATCCCAAGATCCTTTGCCTGATAAAATTTTTCTGCCCCTTCTTCCTCCATGTTCCAGAGCCTTAGATGCAGGAGTTGTATGGTAGATGTATCCGTTGGGGCTGGGTACCACATAAGCTGGGTACCACCCTGTACTATGATCAGTTGTGGCATTTCATAATGGTCTCCATCTGTTGCAAAGAGAAGCTTCTTCGATGGGGAATGAGAGCTTCCCTCATCTGAGGTGTGAGGATAGAGTCACAACTTTTGGATGCATTCCTTTTTAACCACCCTGGTCATCAAAAGCAGCGTTTTAAAGACTCAAGAACTCAGAGTTCACCTTCACAGTTGCAGCTTCTGCCTGTAGTAGCATTTCATCACCTACAGGGGAACAGGAACTTGGCTGTGAGGAAACACTGGCTGTAATGTAGGTATGACACTAAACTTCAAACTCTATGAAGGCTCTGAATTGTTCTAATTTTGGTTGTGATACATGAGTTCCCTGGGGGTGTTGTTCCTGGCATTCCTAAAGGGAAGAGACACCTTTGTTATTAGACACTAAGGAATTTGAACATAAATAACCCAGGCTGGGAATGGATCTCTGCATCCAAACCACTTATCTCCAAATTGTTCCCTGCCTATGACAAATGCAAAACAACTCTACCTTTGATACTTGACTTCCGAATGCGTGCTCCATGTTCCAGTAAAGGAGTCTGGAATAACTATAGTCATTTCAGCAGCAGAAGCCCTGAGCTACTCTTCTCAGCCATACTCCTTTTTAAATATTTATTTTTATTTATGTATATGTGTGCATATATACATGTGTGCAGGTGCTCTAGAACTGGAGTTACAGACAGTAGTGAGCCACCCAGTGTGGGTGCTGGAAACCAAACTCTAGTCCTCTGCAAGATAAGGAAGCATTCTTAACTACTGGGCCATCTCTCTCCAACCTATATTAGACTCTTTATTTCATCAGTATAGTCATAGGAAGAACAAAATCATTCCAAGATAAGCTACCCACCAAGCACAGCTTCTCCACAACTGATTGAAGGCTGTCCAAATCACAAGTAAGGGACCAGAGAGAACAAGTCTCAGAGCTGTCAGCCAGAAATTTGGAGATTAGTAGAAAGAAGGTATGTAAGACAAAAGCCTGAACAGTTTAAAACTGAGGCAAGAAGTTCATTCAGAAAACACTAATAAAACTGTCTGTGAGCCTGACTAGACCTGGTTCTTGAATGGATGCAGTCTTTGTTAGTGAGCCTGACTGGACCTGGTTTCTGAATGGATGCAGTCTTTGTTAGGGTTACTATTGCTGGAATGAAATACCATGACCAAAAGCAACTTAGGGGAAAAAGTTTATTTGACATACATATCCTGAATCACAGTTCATTAAGGAAGCCAAGGCAGGAACTCAAACCAGAAGGGAACCTAGAGACAGGAGCTGATGAAGAGGCCATAGCAGAATGCTGCTTACTGGCTTGCTCCTCACGGCTTGCTCAACCTGCTTTCTTATAGCTCCCAGAATTACCTACCCAGGGCCTGAATCCTCCAACATCAATCACTAATTAAGAAATTGCCCTACATGCTTGCCTGTAGCCCAATCTTATGGAAGCAATTCCTCAATTGAGGTTCTCTCCTCTCAGATGACTCTAGCTTGTGTCAAGATGACATAAAACTAGCCAGGACAGATGCTTACAATTTGTGGCTCACCTAGGCCAGTATGATGAGGCTGCACCAGGTTTTTCTACTCTATATTGTCAGCTCTGGGCCCTGGAGCCACATGGACTAGTGTACCATTTCGATCATGCTGGGTGGGTACCCATTTCTGACAGAATATGATTTTGTGGTAGTCAGTTTCTTGTTATTGTGACAAAAATATGTGATAGAAACAATTTAAAGACAGAAAGTTATGTTTTGTCTCCTGTACTCAGAGGGTTCAGTCCATGGTTGCCTGGCTGGCCCCATTGTTTTTAGGCTATGGTGAGGGAGAGCACCATGACGGGAGACACATCATATAGAGCAAAACTGCTTACTCACCATTGCCAAGAAACAAGAAAGAGAAAGAGACGAGATAACCTTTCCAAGGCATACATACAGCCTCTCCCCCAAGTGGCCCACTTTCTCCAACTAGACTCCACCCCTAGCCTTTTCAGCTGTGAATTCATTAATGGATCAGTGGGAGGTCAGAGGTGATGAGGCAGGCAGGCTTGGGTCCCACCCAACACATCCTTAGTGGCAATTTTACCAAAAACAATCTACAGATTCAATGCAATCCCCATCAAAATCCCAACACAGTTCTTCACAGACTTGGAAAGAACAATACTCAACTTCATATAGAAAAACAAAAAACCCAGGATAGCCAAAAGAACCCTATACAAAAAAGCAACCTCTGGAGGCATCACGATCCCCGATTTCAAGCTCTATT
>LZPO01017469.1:29066-41770 GCA_001675575.1 Neotoma lepida
GTGAGAATACTCAGACCAAATGGTTTAGGTTTTGAAGTGTGAGAACATGGTATGAGAGACTAAGAGAATGACCACACACCTCACTGTCTATTGCAAGGTCATGGGGCAAAAACAGGCCAAAGAAGACTGATGTGGGAATAGGGCAGTTAAGAAAACAGAAGAACCGGAAGTGAGAACCCCTAGTGATCAACGCAGAAGAGTGATGGACAGGGCTACTGAGCCCACACTTAATTTCTTGAAACACACCTTTTTTTCCCCACTCCTATAATTCTAATATAAATCCTTTCACAACTAAGGGCAGTATCTTAAGTGTGGGAAATGCAGCTACTGGGTTGGGGACATGGAAGCTGGTCTGAGGAGCAGAGAAAAGTGAAAAGATGTCTCTGTATAAATACAAACCAAAAATTACCAGCCTGAAACTCTTCCAAGAGAACCCAGCTTATCCAGAGATGTCATATCTTTAAATTTACAGATTAGAAAGTTATATACTTTAAAAATATATGCCTTTATTTATGATACCAAAGACTGAACCGAAGGCCTCATGAACCCTAGGCAACACTAACTCTGCCACTGAGCTATAGCCCAAGCTTCTTTTTACTTGTATTATTAAGATAGGGTCTCACTAAGTTCCTGGGGTAACCTTGAACTCACTCTGTAGTCCAAGTAAGCCTGAAACTTTTGATCCTCCTGCCTCAGTATCCTGAATAGCTGGGATAACAGGTTTGTGTCACCAAACCCTATGTTTGATATTTTAAAGCCAAAACCGAAGGAGTCAGTCCTCTGTCTTCTGTTAGACAACCAGAGGTCTTTTGCTAGAAAAAAACTCCTCAATGCACTCTGGTTTATTCCTGAATGGGCTGGTAGGGTCTGGATTCAGGCAACCTAGCTAACATCTCAAACTCAAGAGTTCAGGTTTCATGAAGCAATTCTGACTTAGAGAGTCCTGGCTCCATCCATGACTTCCCAGAACTGCCCATTTAGAATAAATACAGGAAACAATCTTATAACTGTGGTCCAGATTTTGTGATAATTCCGGAAATTAAAATCTGTGGTTTCAAAGACATATTAGACCGTTTCTCAGCTTGATCCAACTTGGAAGAACCACTGTCAGACAGTTCTACACCTAGGTAAACAATTCCAGTTCACGGCAAAGTAAAACAGTGACCTATTTTTAGAGACCAAGGGTTTCAGTGTTTTACCATTCCGGAAATAAACATCGCCGCTGCTCCTTCTGTTTCAGTGGGCACAGCTGTCCGGGTGGGGACGTAAACATCCCTTGGCCATGTTGTGAATCCAAACACAACAATGCCTTGCTAGTGTGTGAGAACCAGGAAACAAAGCTGACTCCAATCTCACAAGAACCAACCTAGCCTCGTTATCTAATCTAAATGAAGCAAGACCTACCAGACGATAACATCCTTGGATCTCTTGGAAATCCGCCCTCTCTATCAATCGACACTTCTACTACAAGTGCAAAAATTCTACTGAAACTCCTTATTATCATTGGGTTTGTTGGTTTGTTTGCACTTTCTGTGTTTTATGATAGTTTGACAGCTAAGGGATCAAGGAAGACTACCCTCCTAGAACTAGCTAACTTCCAAGATAATCCACCACCTTTAAATGGGGGCTCCACCCTCAAGACGAAAAACCCGTCCCAAAGGCCAGATACCATCACACTGGAGATAAGGGCTCAGCATAGAAACTTGTGCCTTACTCACTCCTTGGGGAATTAAGTGAGACAGATCTTCTTTTGATGACATTGGCTTCAATGACATCAATCAATCTCGTCTATTAGAAACCCATGCATACAGAACACTTGCCTATATAGAACGTCAAGACAAGCCATGTCTCTGGGAACCAGTATCTTTGTGCTCTAGCCGTCCTCTTTTTTAAAGGGTGCCTCTTCTGACTTCTCACACCTAAAGACCCAGGCTTCTTTACCTTTCTTCTAGACCTCTTTGAAGGCTCTGACTGCTCCTAGACCCTCATATGGAGTAACCATTGACTGCTTGCAAGCTAAATTTGGCCCACAAATGTATCATCTTATTTGGCTGTTACATTGTAGTTGCTTATTTGTCTATGTTTATTTTTTTGTGTGGTTGGGCATCAAACCCGGGTCCTTGGATATGCTAGGCAGGAGCTGTACCAGCCCACTAAGTCCTCAGCCCCTTTTGTTTATTTTTCTTTGTTTTTGCAAACTAGAAACACTGTAGGTTTCAACAGAAAGTTCCCACAATCTAGAGTCTGACATTTCTTGTAGAACAAACAAAAAAGTTTGAAGTGCACCTATCAGTCAATAAAATCCATTAAAAAGCAACATCGTGCTTTTCTTTTATGGAGAGAAGGAATGAGGGCAGATACTCAGCCTGAACCGGAAAGAAGGGGAGGCCAAAAAGAGAGGGGTGTGTGTATGGTGGGGTGCCTGAACTAGGAGACTGTCATCAGGGTTCCAAAGCAGAATGCTAGATGCCATGTATAAGGGGTCTGTTTCTTCTAATTAGGGAGTTTATAAACTTTTAAAGAACTTTCTGAACCATACCACTTTTCATATTTTATTGATAACAAGATAATGGTACCTAAAAAAAAAAAAAAACCAGAGCAGTCTAATGCAAAGGAAGTCCTGATACTCACTGCATGCTATTCAAAGAAATTGAAGGTAAGCCAATCCTTATAACTAACCTACTGCTATGATTTCTTCTTTGTGTTTCGAGTCAGGGTTTCTGTCCTGCAAGTCACTATATAAAAACCAGGCTGGCCTCAAACTCACAGGGATTGCCTGCCTCTGCCTCTTGAGTGTTGTGATTATTAAAGGTATGTGCCACCATTCCTGGCTTAATGCCATGATTCTCATCACCTTGAATAACTAAAATTCTACAAAGGACGACAAAAAATCCAAAGAAGAAAAAAGAAAAGACAAGAAATAAAAGGATTGGTGAGGGAGTGGGGAAATGTATGAAATCAGTGAACTTATGAGAGCACTTCTATGAATGGTATCTTACACAAAATTAGGTTTAAATGCATTGGAGCCACCATAATAATCAAGAGATTTTTTTTACATGGAAATCTAGGTTCCTAGCCTCTCTTATTTATCAGATAAATCATCAAACACTTCCCTAGAGAAACCACCAAACACCTCTTGAGGGGTGACACCAAATGCCTCCTCAAAGGACCCACTAAACACCTTCTAGATCAGTGGTTCTCAACCTTCCTAATGCTGTGACCCTTTAACACAGTTCTTCGTGCTGTGGTGACCCCCATAACCATAAAATTACTTTCATTGCTACTTCATAATTGTAATTTTGCTACTGTTATAAATCATGATGTAAATATCTGTGTTTTCTGGTGACCGCTGTGAAAGGGTCATTCACCAACCGCTAAAGGGAGCATGACTCACAGGTTGAGAGCCACCATTCTAGAGGACCAAATAGTCACCATCTCAAAAGAATCACAATTTCCCACCAGACATCTCTCACAGGACCCAAACATCTCAGAGATAAAACACCTCCTGAGCAGAACCATCAACTATCTCCCCTAGAAGAGCCACCAACCACTGCCCCAGAAGAACAACTAAATGTTATGTGATATTTTGATGGAATTCTGACAATAAAGTTTGCTTTGTATCAGAGGGCAGAGCTAGCCTCTAGCTGACTAAAATTAACCTTAGAGGTTTTGGAGGACTGAGGACTGATAGAGAGACAGGAAGTAGTAAGGCAGGGCTTAGAGAGGCTCTCGGCCTTTTGGATGGAGGAACAGAAGAGATAGGAAGTCACTGGTTGCTTTACCACCGCTTCTCTGATCATTCAGGTTCTTACCCAATATCTGACTCCTGATTTTTTTTACTGATAAAGAATAATTAGATAGACACATCAACTAAATATCTCCCCAAAGGAACATCAAACACCTTTACAAAGAAATACCAAAGACTTCTCAGAGGACCTACCCAATATCATGTGTAAGTCATTTTTCTGTTGCTGATATAAAATACAGACTGAAAACTTGAGGGGAGGAAAGAGTTTATTTGGATTACAAGTTACAGCCTCACTGAAGGAAGCCAAGGTAGAAACTGAAATTGAGACCACAGAGGAACATTGCTTACTGGCCTATTTCCAGGTTCACATCCAGCTATCTTTTCTTATACAAAGCAGGCCTATCTGACTAGGAATGGTAATGCCCACAGTGGGCTGGACCCTTCTACATCAATGAGAAATCAATAAAATAGCCCACAGTCCACCATGATGGAGGCACTTCTTTAATTGAAATTCCTTCTTCTCAAATATATCAAGTTGACAACCAAGGTTATCCATCATACCTCCCAAGAGGAACCATCAAATGGCTCCCTAAAAGAATACCAAATACCTCCCCAGAGAAACACCAACCTCTTCTCCAGAAAAACCATCAAAAATCTTCCCAACAGGAGGCAGAGACATGGGGATCTCTGTGAGTCCCAGACCAGGCAGGGATGCATGGTAAGATTCTGTCTAAACAAACAATCCCAGAATGCCAAACACCTCCTGAGACAACAACCAAGAACAAACACCTACAGTGTCCTGACTTCCACCTCTAGATCTTGTTTTGGCTTGGTCATACCATTTCCTGCTCCATGCACAACTTGGTCCTATCTAATCCATCTTTCAAGATTATGCGAAAGGCTGCTTCCTCATGAAAAGATCTTCATATCTCCAGTTGAAAAATAAAGGCTCCTTTTAAATTTCCCTAGCATCTCTCTTACGCTCTTCATCGATTTTTATATGGTGATTGATATGTCTTTGTTTTCTCTACTAAACTGTAAAATGATTAAGAATGTTCATCTTATAGTTCTCAATATGTAAACTATAGTAAAAGGCACTTAGCCTGGATTAATTGAAAAACAAGATTTATTTTTTCTGTTTTAAGATATCTCTTCAAGATATCTAACAGAACTAGAGATTTTCTCAAATTTCCCATAGGAGGAACTGAGTCATGGTGGTAGAGGTAGGGAAGCAAGAGAGAGACGGAAAAGCAGAGCTGTACCGGTTGCTTGTTTTGTCAACTTGACACAAATTGATCATCTGGGAAGACGGAGCCTCAGTTAAGGAATTGTCTGCATGATTAATGGTAGGCAAGCCTATGGGGCAGTTTCTTGGTTAATGATGAGAGGTGGGGCAGCTCTGGGTAGGTGGTGCCACCCAGGGCAGATGGTCCTGGGTTTTATAAGAAAGCAGGCTGAGCAAGCCATGAGGAGCAAGCCAGTAAGCAGCACCCCTCCATGGCCTCTGCATCAGCTCCTGCCTCCAGGTTCCTGCCTTGAGCAGCTGCCCTGTCTTCTCTCAAGGATGGACTATGATGAGACATTAACCCTGTCCTCCCCAACTTGTTTATGCTTGTAGTGTGTATCACAGTATCAGAAAGCAAAGTAGGACACTGAAGACAGGGGCCACACTCCAGTGACTGCCGGAACTGGGGACATTTACAGGGAGTTCATGATCACAGGAGCTGGAGCTGGAAACATAAACTCACCTAAGTAAGAGGTAAACAAAGAAAATCCGAGCACTAGGAAAAAGGTGGAAATCGTCCATCCTTCTAGCCGTCTAACTCCAGGTCACTAATACAGTTAGGAGAAAATAGAACATTATTCTTTCTGTTTTGTTTTGTTGTTTATGTAGATGAGGTTTACTCTATGTAGTCCTAACTACCCTGGAACTCCTCGCTCTGTAGACCAGGCTGGCCTTCAACTCAGAGCTCTGCCTGCCTCTGCTTGCCAAGTGCTGGGATCAAAGGTGTGCACCACCACACCCAGCATAAGATTATTCATTAGAGAATAATTTATACACATTTGTGTTAGATAATACTATGGTATAATGAGTGCTTACATAGGAAAAAATAGTTACTGACATAGGAAAAATACAACGTGAAAAGAATGCATTACTATCATAGAATAAATTAGAAAAGCTAGCATATACAGGGCCAGAGGGGTGACTCAGCAGCTTGGGGTGCCTTGCTGCCCAGCCTGACAGTATGAGTTTGAACCCCAGATCCCACATAGTTGAAAGAGAGAACTAAATCCACAAATTATCCTCTGATCTCTCTCTCTCTCTCTCTCTCTCTCTCTCTCTCTCTCTCTCTCTCTCTCACTCTCTCTCTCTCACACACACACACACACACACAGCAATAATAATAAATACATAAATAAGCAAATAGATAAATATTTTAGAAATCCACCTTCAGAGGCTGGAGAGATGGCTCACAGGTTAAGATGCTCCTTAGAGGATGTGGATTCCATTACCAGCATCCACATGAGCTCACAACCTCCCAAAATTCCAGTTGCAGAGATCCTGGCAGCCCCTTCTGACCCTCACAGGCTCCTGGATACAGACAATGCACACACATACACATAAAATAAATCTTTTTGAAATCCACCTTCAAACGTGCTAGTAACTGCATTACAGATTGTCAGGATTATGAATTGTCCTCTTTTGGTGCATTTTTGTCTTCTCACTTTTCTAAAGATCTTTGTAGTAATAATAATAAATGACAACTTTTATTTTAAATGTATCTTAAAATATGAAAAGAAATGACATGAGATACTATTTTATCTATTAGAATGACAGGATGGATCTTTTACTGTCAACAGTATGGTGAACATTTATTAAGCACTGTAGTAGGGTCTTCAGAAAAATAAGAGTAAAGGATATGCATAGATTTCTAAGAGGTGATTTAGTATGGAAATTGGCTCGTGTGTTTATAGAGACAGGTCCAAATTGGCCATCTGCAAGCCAGAGAGCCAGAAAAATGAATGATCCCCTCACAATCCTAAGAAACAGGGAGGTCAGTGATGTAACTTCCAGCCTGAGGCCAAAAGACAGAGAAAGAGGCAATGGCTGGTGTAATTCACATGGTACAGAGGTTCGAGACCCAGTAGCTCTGATGCTCAAAGATAGAAGAAAATGAATGTCTAGCTCAAAGGAAAAAAAAAGTAAATGTCATTTACTCAAGCCATTGATGGATTACATTAGATTCTAGTCCAACAAGTGTTTCTCAACCTGTTGGTCAAAACCCCTTTGGGGGTCACATATCACATATCTTGCATATCAGATATTTACATTATAATTTGCTACTCATAAGAGTAGCAAAATTACAGTTATGAAATAGCAACAAAATAATTTTATGGTTGGGGTCACCACAACATGAGGAACTGTGTTAAAGGGACGGAGCATTAGGAAGGTTGAGAACCACTAGTCTCAGATGATACTGGTCCATATTGATGATATAGGTTTTCTTTATCCACTCTAACTGCCCCAATGTGTAGTGCCTGCGCCACCAGACCACAAGGCGGGCAAGGGTCTGGAGACTGAAATAAAGCACAGGAGACGTGGGTCTCTCTTGAAGAAAGAATGCCGTTTATTGAAGCTCAGGGGAACCTTATATATCAATCATAACCCAGCCCCTCGTGGCCACAGCAGGCACCGGAAAGCACCCAAGGGCAGTGGTAAAATACAATGTATCTCCTTAACTTCCTTGTAAACAGATCAAACTTCCTTCTCTCAGAATCTGCTTGGCCAAACAAGGCTAGAGGGAACAGAATACAATGTTCATGCAGAAACCTCAAGCTGTTCTCGCTTCTCATCCTGGAGGGAGGACTGTGGGGGCCCAACACCAATGCTAATTTCTTACGGACAAAAAGCATGCTATGAATTTAAATTTCATATATTCTGACTTGTAACTCTCTGGCTGTAACAGTTTCCTTCCAGGTTCATGTGTTCCATACAGTTGGTCCCCACCTGGTAGCATTGTTTGGGGGGGATTATAAAACTTTCAGGGTTATCCAGTCTTTTGTTATTCAATATAAAGTTGTTATTTATAAGCATGTTGGCTGTTATGATATTGTAAACACAGCGGGTAGTGGTCCTGGTGGGAGGTAGAGCCAAGGTGCCCCACAGCACCCCACAGATGAGAGACAGAGATGCCATGCAGAGAGTGCTCAGTGAAGAGCTTATTTAGTGGGGGGAAGAGAGAGACAGGGCAGAGAAAGAGGGAAAGAAAGGGATAGAGAGAAGGGGGCGAGGGGTTCGGGAGGTGTGCACCTCATGGAAGGAAAGCAGAAGGAGAAGAAAGAGAGAGGAAGGTGCAGAGTTTTTACTTAGGAATAGGCTTCTACATCAGGGCATAGGTGGTGCCAAGGAATGGGATCAGAATATTAACATTGGCCTCATTCATAGCTCTCCTGGGTCACAGGTAGCCTGCAAGGGCGTGTTGGACACACCCACTAGGAGGCGGGGCTGAGCTGCAGGAGGTAGATCACTGTGGAGCAATCCAGCCTTGAGTGTACTAGCCTGAGCTCTGATTCCAACTGCAGCCTCAAGCTCCAGTTGTCCATCGACAATCTGCTCCCACTGCCATGTCCTCCCTCTTGTGATGGACTGTACCCTCTCAAAGTGTGAGGCTAAATAAACAACCCTTCCTCACTTGCAGCGCTTCTATTAGGGATGCTGTCACACTGGAACACACTAGGAAAGAAAATGGCAGTGTGCACATGCATAGGACTGGAAAACAAGCACAGCTGTTTCTCATGGTGTGATATGTACACCCCTTTCCACATTTATTATGATAAACACATTATCATCATGTGCATATACTTCCTCATACAAAATTCGTTCTTCAAAAGTCTGTTTTGTACCCAACTTTCTGGAATATACCTGTTGCATCCAAAATACCTTTATTTAAATTAGTATTTTAAATTTTTAGTTTGATGTCTAGCATATAGGTAAATTTTAAGACATTCTGTATGAGTCATTTTAATCTTAATTATATCATAAATTTAACATTAAAGCTCCCAAAAATAATATGTAATCATTACTGGAATAAAATTAGAAATTGGTTTATTTGCAGCAAATGTTCATCTTGAATCAAACTTATTAGAAAGCTAAGATAATCCTAATTACTCCTTAATGTGCAATGGAGCAGGGATTACTGTTCATAATGATTCCTCAAGGGTATTACAAGATTTAAAATGCCTTCTGAACCACCAAAGAAAGAATGCATTAAATTTAGAATACTTCATTGAATTGACTACCCTACATTTAGTGTATACAGCTGGCTAGTTTGCCAATCCAAACTGTTGATCAGAATGGCCTATCTTCAACGCTTTTGCATAAACTGGAGTGTGCTGTTCGGTCAGCTAAATGTGTCCAGAGAGTAGGGTGCTCAAATCCCTCTGGGCTCCTTACTCTCAACTTACCCTGAGGGTGCAGGACCTGGGGATCACAGAAACAGAAAATTTACTATGGATCTGCTGAAAAGGGAGAGATCTTGCAGGTAACTCAAGACTAAAGTGGCACCCACTTATGTGCAGGGGTCATGCACCAAGTCCAGTGCCGGACTGGACACCGAAACCATGGGTGAGTTGTGCAGAATGGGTTGCTATTAACTAATAAAATAGAATTAATACAATAACTTACATCATAAGGATTACATGGCTAAAGTCTCAAACCCTCATTATACTGTAAACCTTAGCGGGCTCAGCATGAGACCTGCTTTTTTTCCTTATTGAGAACAGTCACCTGTTTACTTAGGGACTGCGAGCCACAGCTTCTTTTGACGTCTCCTGTTGACCAACATCATCATGCCTGTGCTTTGGTGCCATCATTAGGTACACAGTGGTGACTTGAGCACAAGCACCTCCAATATCAAGACAGCCGACCTGGTCATGGAGAAAGCTCCCAGATGCCCACTATGCAAGAAGCACAGACAGTGTGGATGGATACACTGGGCAAGGGATGTTTCATCTCTCAGGCTGCACTGAGCAAACAGTGAGAGACTTTATCTAGCTGCTCAGTACAGCAGGAAGAAAAGCAGTACTTGTGAATTATGTTTTTCTAGAAACTTCCATTTGATCTTTGAAGCCTTAGTTGACCATGGGCAACTGAACCTGCAAAAGCAGAACTGATGAAAGGGACACTATGGGACCTGAGAGTGGCCCTGTCTAAAACTTTGTGACGATGGAACTGTCACATTACACTGTGAAATAATGCGAAGGGGACTTGAGCACAACTGCTATAGAAGAGGAGGAAGCTAGCCAGGCAATGTGGTGCACACCTTTAATCTCAGCACTCAGGAGGCAGAGGCAGGAGGATCTCTGTGAGTTCCAGGCCAGCCTGGCCTATAGAGCGAGTTCCAGGACAGCCAGGGCTACACAGAGAAACCCTGTCTTGAAAAACAAAACACAAAAAGGAGGAGAAGGAGGAAGAGGAAGCCAGGAAGGATGCAGGCACATGCTCAATACTGAGCGAGCCCTGCTAGAGGATGTAAGATGCTCTCTACAGAGAACAGCACCAGGAGCCACTCTTCAATGTTCCCTGGTGGGAAAACGATACATTCTCATCCTGAGGAATGGAAAACAGACACAGGATGAGAAAAATAAATATGCTGACCAGCACACAGAGGAGCCACTGCCAGGTAGGTGCACAACTCTGCTGACAGTCAAGAGTAGGGAATTGATGAGCAACCAGGACTGCAGTTGTCTGGCAGGTGTTTAGACCTACCTGTGGACAGACCATGACTGACCATCTTTAGGTTGTTAAGATTAAAGATAACGTTATAACTTGGTTCTTTATTCACTCAAAGCACATGAAAAATGCTTAATAGCAACATGTGGCTAACAGCTACCTTGTCAGACAGTATGGCATCACCCCAGAAAGTTTGATTGAACTTGTCCCGAAGCCAACTGATACATGCTGGAGTACAATGCCAGAGCCTAGTACATTTTCAGATAATATGTAAGAACTCAAAGAACTTTTGTGCTTGCCTCTGGCTTCTTTGAACTCAAATTGTCTCTAACTCNAGGTACACCAATTTACCCTCCCTTGCTCCTTAGCAAGGACATGTGAGGCATATGTGTGTAAGGGTCAGCACCAAGGACACAGCATTAGGCAGCCCTGTGTCCTGCTAATTGGCTTCACAGACCAGAGGGCGCAAAAACCCACTCCCTTGAGTTGCTACTGCTGCTTCGATGCAGCTCCTGGCCACCAGGTAATAATTAGCTACTCTCAGAAAGAAAAAAGTAAGCTTGACATCTTTTTCCCACTACAGATTCCCACTATCAGGACCCACTTGTTTTGACCCCTCCTATCTTTGGCTGATCCAAACCAATGGAAGAGAATTGCAGGGCCAGCTTGCTTAGTTTCCCTACCTTGAAGATAGTCATGTCTGCTAAAAAAGGGGCAAATGTTTGTGACTCAAGTGGCCTTTATTAGTCATTGTGTTCTCTAGAATAAACGGGTGTCTCTAAGGACCTCCTGCTTCCTGTGACCAATGCTACAACCTCCACCTCACCTTAAAGTTCATGGAGCCTGAGAAGAATGCTGTCCAGCTCAACAATTGACTATATCTTAAGCACAATAAGCCAATCTTTAAAAAAAAATGGGGCTGAAAGTCAAACCTTGTAAAATAATTCCAACATTTTATAGTGTTGTTCTGATTGCATACAATTCCCACAAGAAGGGAAGTACCTTTAAAATAAGGACTATTCAATACTAGTCCAGGATTTCCTCTTGTTGTTGATAATTTCCTCCTAACAGAAGACACGACACAGTACAGAGTGAATTCAAAAGAGGTGTCCAGAGACAACGCGGCATCTACATTCTGCAAGGAACATTGTTCAATCTAATTGATGTTTTCCTTGCAAAGCAAGAGTGAATGAACTATTTTTATCCAGAACAGAATAGATTCTCCTAAACTTAGGGTTCCCCCAATCCCCACCTAGTTTTATATATAGTCAGAATCACAACTTGTACCCTTGCTAACGCAACATTTCCATGAGATGAGTTATAAACAATAGGCAAAGTAAGGTGCTGCTATGTTCAGAGCAAGCACGCCTTAACCAGTCAGAGCTATTTAAATCATGGACATTCTGGTTCAAGCATCATTTTCAATGGATCCTGTCATCCCAACAGAGATGGCTCATAAAAAAAAACTAATCTATTTCCATGAAGTTTAAGGATCTTCTCTCCACTGGAACAGTGGCACATGTGTCTTAGTTTCCAGTTTAGCCTACCTATAGAGGATAACAACTTATTATTATGTGTGGTCAAGTTCTCTAGGCGAACAATAACCTTGACTCTTGTATACACAAGGGCAAATACATCAGTAAGCAAATTTTGGCAGAACATTTTCCCAATTTCCTCCCTTTAGTCAGAGAGGCATAATTCAACCTTCATAATCTGGCCTGATGGGCCAGAAATAAACAAATGCCATCCTTTTGTCCAAGTACTTAGACTATCCGATGAAGATGATGATTCTCAGTTTAGCCTGAATTAGGCAAACGCTATGGTTATGCAAATCACACTGCTTGGGAGAGGAGGGGGTGTAACAGAATTGTAATAGGAAATATCTAAGCTCTCTAACACATGAACTTTTGAAAACTTCTGAAAACAGAAGCATACTAGTCAGCATGGCCCAGGGCTCAGTCACAGGTATTCATATATACAGTGTAATTCATTTTCATAGTAATAGTGTTTTTTCAAGTCACCTCAGCAGTCTGGGGGCTCAAGTGAATTAGCAATTAGAGCAACAAAATTACTCTTGCCGGGCGGTGGTGGTGCACGCCTTTAATCCCAGCACTCTGGAGGCAGAGACAGGCAGATCTCTGTGAGTTCAAGGCCAGCCTGGTCTACAGAGTGAGTTCCAGGACAGCCAAGTTACCACAGAGAAACCCTGTCTTGACTAAACCA
>LZPO01017469.1:42110-55253 GCA_001675575.1 Neotoma lepida
TGTGTGTGTGTGTGTGTGTGTGTGTGTGTGTGTGTGTGTGTGTGTGTAGGCCAGAGTTTGTCTTCCTCTATTGCTCCTGGCTTTATTTTTTGATATAGGGGCTCTTATTGGACTTGAAGCTTGTCATTTCAGCCAGAATGGCTGGCTAGGAAGAACACAGGATCTTCCTGTCTCTACTCCTACAGAGATGGGGGTTACAGGTGCTCACCCCCACTCCCAGCTTTTATATGGATGCTAGGGATTCAAACTCAGGTCCTCTTACTTGCATAGCAAACATCTCCCTAGCTCCAGAGAAGGTTTAAAGGTATAAGTAACATAAAGAGCTAACCCTGAGGCAGGCTGTGGTAATTATATTCTGGGTGGCCTGTCACGTGATTGCTGTGACATCATAAACGAGCACCTTCACATCAATGCTCTGGTTCTGCTCCTCTCAAGCCCAACTTCCCCTGATTAGTTTCTGTGAGTGGCCTGCGGATGGCTCACGTGATCTTCGGGCCCCAAGACATTATTTTTCTTCTCTCCAATTACACCTGCTCCCAAAGCTGCTCCTCCAAAGCTGTGGAGACCGTAGGAGCATTTGTGTCTTCCATATCCCCTCCTGATAACCACACATCCTTTGCATGGACCACAGCTGTGCCATTTTCCACCCAGCTGTTGAAAGTGACCCCCAAGTCACACTAGGTTTCATTCAGTCTGAGGCTCTCGGTTCCACACAGTCCCACTGAGATGCCTTTTTAATGTTCTGCCTCTTTGTTTCAGGTCCTGGCACAGATCCTTGGAGACTGGGCTGGAAGAAAATCTCAGTGACAGACGCCACACTGTATTCAAAACAACCCCTGGCTTTCGAGTATGTTTGACCTTGTTACTCTGTTCTCTTCCTGTGGGTGCTTTCTGGAAAGTGCCTGAGTCCTTCCTGTAAACCAGCTAGTGTTCCCAAGACAAGCACAGACATGTCTCAAGTCAACTGGGGACTGTCACTACTCTCACTGAGGTCTCTTATCCTCCCTTGACCCACAGAAGTCAAGAGCAAGCCTTCAAGCTTGGTATTATTTGATCAAATATCACTAAGATGTTATGTGATAAAATACCAAAGAAACAGGCCAGATACCTGCATGGAGCATTGGACAGAAGAACCAATCCTCCAATAGTATTGTGCTTACTCTAGAGGAGTCCTGAGACAGTGGCTCCCTCAGCTACAGTTTCATCTCCTCACCCTCCTCCAGCCTTTTGCCTCAAGTTGCACTCTTAGCTATATGTTGTGCAAAGGTCTTCAATCCATGCATCCAAAGAACAGAAAGGACTCATGGTAGAGTTGGAAAGGACATTTTGTGGAAACTTCAGAATATGTCCAGGTCCTATAAACCCTGAAGCTTGGTCCCTATTTGGGGACCACTCAACAAGCTGGGAATAATTTGTCTTTGCAGATGTCACAAAATATGTGATTAGTCAGACATGTGTCTAAGACCCCTGAAGACTTTGGAAGGGGCCATGCGAAGAGGAGTCTCTGCAGTCCCATCGGACAGCCTTTGTCCCTTACAGCCACATGACTCATGCGTTTTGCTGTGACCACAATAAGGAGGGATTAGCCCATCAGCTGATGGCTTCAAAGCTGAAGGCTCGGCTTTGATGGCGCAATGAGAAGCCATCCACAAGCCCATCCAATGATCTTGCCCTTTCAACTGATCTTGGCCCGGCCTTCTTCCTTGCTTTTAGTCTGGTTCTTTCGTTGTTGCTGCGGCTGCTGTTGTTTGCTAGTTTTACATTTAGTTTCTTTGCAGTTGCACAGGCTGAGTAAGAACCTTTTTTATCTTGTTGCTTTGAGCATCCTTGAAGGCCCCTCCACCCCAGAGGGGAGGAGTTGAGTATTGTTTTGTTCCTAGACTCTACAAATAATAGAAGAAATGATATTGTTTGTATTGGGTGCACCTGCTTCCCTGACCCAGGGTGAGGTGTTTAGTTTTTCCTTCTCAACCCCCACTCTCCTTTTATCTTGGCTGCACATACTTTGTTGTTTGGTGGGAATTTTAGTGGCTCCTGGTTTCTTAGGGAACTTCCTATCCCAGGGAACTCAGAGATTCTCCCCAGAGGCCCCCAGAGACTATTGTTTTACTGTCCCCACCCTCTGTCCACATGTACGGTATAAACAGGCACCCGAACTTACAAGATGTTTTTAAAGCAGCAGAAGAAATGTGATCCTGCAGCAAGGTTGTCTATGCAGATGTGCAGCCCAAACTGTGCAAGTATGCTTGAATGTGTTCTCACACCCGGGAAGGCATGTCACACAAAGAGAAAGGAAACCTGTGTGTTTGCTATATACATTCTCTTCAGTCTTCAAGGCAGGGCTTCTAGCATAGTTTCCACTCACCACTCTTTTACAAATCAAACACTTAGTTGATAATAAACCGGTTAAATTAAATTAAATTAAATTATTATTAAATAAATAATAAGCCGGTTGGCAAGAAATATATTTTGAAGCAATTGTCTGGTGTGTGTATTTTTATCAGAGATTAAAGCAAATTTGCATGCTAACAGAATGGGTGGACTTGATTATTTATTCCTTTTGTAATCATCATTTTTATTATTGTGTGTGTGATGTGTAGATGTGAATGTGGACATGGGTGTGGGTGGGTACACATGTGTCAGAGTTGGCATGTACAGGTCAGGTCAGAGGATGACTTTAGGGAAAAGTTCTCTCATTTTACTGGACTTTGAGATCACAGTGAAGTCATCAGGCATGTGTGACAAATGCTTTTAACCTACTGAGCCACCTCACTGGCCCTTGCTTGTCTTTAAAGCATTAAAGATAATTTAAAGAATTAAAATTTGGCTGAATATTTGATACTGCAGAGAATAGAGCATCTGCAACACTTTCTGATACGTCTGTTTTATAGCTTCGCATGAACGTTTAGTTCAACATGGCAGAAGTGTGCTTAGAACCATTTTAGAAATTGTTACAGTTCAGCCCTTTTTGTTTGTTTCTTAAGACAAGGTCTCATGTATCCCAAGCAGGCTTCAAACTTGCTCTGTAGCCAAGACTGGCCTTGCACTCTGGTCCTCCTACTCTACCTCCTGAGTGCTGGGAGTACAAGTGTGACATCTCACCTAGCAGAAATTCTGTCATAATCTTAAGCCAAAAGTCACTGAAAAAAAATTTATGAAACCCAGCCCAATTTTTAAGATCAAACTTTCTTTTTTCTTTCTTGAGATNGGCTATTATGTGGCCTTGAACACATGTAATATGTACCCCAGGTTGACCTTGAACTCCTAATATTCCTTCTCTGCCTCTCAAGTGCATGGGATTCACCACCATGCCCAACTAAAATTCAACATTCAAATACAATCCAATCCAAAGAGTCACTAATTTGATGCTTACATACTAAGGAGTGACATTGAAAGTCTGTGTTTTCCATAACTAAGCTACTGTTTTTATAAGAGAAGAAAACTTTGTGCAGAGAATACTGTATCCATAATGTATACAGCCTCAAATCTGAGTTGATGGATGTCACTCAGCATTCATGGGCACCATGTGGCTAGTCAGCATGTAAGTGCATCCTTTGTCTGTTGTGTGTTCAGAACCCAGGCTGCAGTCAACTCGTGGGTGAATCCTGCCAGAAAGACCTGGCATTTGTTAAACATTTGATTTTGAATTAATCTTTTTGTGCTGTGTATCCAGAAACTTTTCTCTTGCCAGATTTTTCGTACCTTCACACATGGGGCTGAGTGTAGCTTTTCAGAAGCTGTAGTTTGGGTGTGGGGTGGAAAGTGGATAAAAGCATTTGTCCCAGAAGCTCGAGGACCTGAGCTTGATTCTCCAAGCCTAAGGTGGAAGGAGTGACTGACACATCTCTTGAAAGTTGTCCTCTGACCTCCACACCTATCCCACGGCACATAGGTGCTTGTCTGCTCCTCCTCTTCCTTCTCTTCTTCTTGGTCCTCCTCCTCCTCTTCCTCTTCCTCATCATCAGCATAAAAAAGATGCTGTGGTTTAATACAACAAGAATTAACTCCCTGGGTGCACAACTCAAGGAAATTGGTGATCTGCCCACCTGGTGCATTTTGTGAACTTCTAGATAGATGGAATTATGCCCTGCTTCATCCTTGTGCCTTAAATGCCTGGCAAGAGCTCCACACATAGGACACGTTCAGGAATTATTTATAGAATGAGTACTGAGTAGGGAAATTTTAGCAAGCCCCTTCACAGCTCTGGCTCTGATTGTCTTTGTGAATACATAACACAGCTGATGTCTTGAACTCATTTTAACACTTCTCTGATTCCTGCCATCCAAAATGGACATGGCTTCACTTCATTATGTCAGGATGATATGGACAAGGCATCGGGGGAGGGGAAATGAAATAGTCTGTCAACAAGATTAAGTTCCATTCTCACATGGAAGTCCACAGAAAAACCATCCATGGATTCAAGTGGCTATCAAGGGCTCAGCAGCCATCTTTCTGTATTGCCATCCACAATCCAAAATCCATGTTCCAGACACCATGTCCTTCTTCCAGATCAGTGGGAAGAGGAAGTACAGGAAGAGAAGAAGGCAACCTTTTTTAAAAAGATGTATTTCTTTATTTTATGTATATGAACGCTCTATCTGCATGGACACCTGCATACCAGAAGACAGCATCGGATGCCATTATATGCCATGGGATATTTTGATCACACTCTGACACTCCAGAGACTGACAATAAAGTGTACCTTGAATTGGAAGGAGGAGCTAGCTAGTAGCTGACCAGAACTAGCCTTAGAGATTTNGGAGGACCCAGGACATACAGAGAGACAGAGGAAATAGTAGGGTGGGGCTTAGAAAGATTTGTGGGCCTTCTTGGATGGAGGAAGGGGAGAGAGAGGAGGTCACTGATCACCTCTCCAACAAATCAGGTTTTTACCCCAATATCTGACTCCCAACTTTTATTTAATAATAGAACAACTTAAGTAACCACTTCACTTACAGATGGTTGTGAGCCACCATGTGGCTGCTGGGAATTGAACTCAGATCCTCTAGAAGAGCAGCCAGTGCTCTTAACCACTGAGCCATCTCTCCAACCCCAAGAAGGCAACTTTTGCAACTGAGCCCACTTAAATGCCATCCTGGTAGCTCTACTTGGCCTCACACTTATGCATCATTGACTAGAATTTGGTTGGATAAGATATTACCCAAAATACAAACAGCATCCTATTGCTCAGGCGGAAGAGGAGAAATGGTTGCTAGTGTCAACCAGTGATCCAGCTTGTTGCCTTCCAGCCTGGTTTGCAGTTCCAGACAACTATACCACCGACTTCCTTTGCTTTGAGATCTTCAAGTTTTCTCAAATCCTGACATTTCAACCATTCCTGAGAAAAATGGGGTGGGGGGTTTTAAAAAGATAATGTAGTATATTTTCCAAATGCCAACTTTATAATTAGATTGTAGTTAGCTGAAGAGCTGCCCTCCATTCTGTAATTATATCACTTTCTCTCATTCTCATGTGAGGTGTGTGTGTGTGTATAACAGTGTTTGTGGTAGATAAACTCCACTTATTTTTATTACAATCCTTGTTTTGAGGACTGCAATGGTGGCCTCCATTTCAGCAGCCTGGTTTGTTCTCTGTGAGTCTTTAATACTTAGGAGTCCAGGCACATCACCTTAGAACATTTCCTTACTTGATCCCCAACTTCCAGACTCTGAGGAGGAGGGCTGGGCAGAGGCATGTCAGTATTCCCATTAATAATAACAACAGAGAAATGGAGGTCAGAGATTTGGCTCATTGAGGAGGAAAATAAGCCTCTGAAGCCTTGATATCAAGGGAAGATTTAGGGGGATGTTGTCATATGTAAGAAATGAAGACATTTCCTGGAACTGCCCAAATTCAAATACTTCCTCCAAGAATGCACCAGCAGAATGACTATGAATAAGTTACTCAGCCTCTTATCTCATTTTTATAATAAAACAGAGCTAATAATAGGGAATTGAGAATGTAAAACATTTGAAAAGAGTTTTGTGTAGTGCCTGACACACAGGAAACAATCAATAAATGTCACTTATTTCAGGTAGTAATTCAACTGTCAATAATTTTTTAGGCAAATTTTTAACAGCTTGCNGGCCTGTTCCTTCTCCCCTTGTGACACACACTGCAGAGGCACCAGTCCAAAGCATGACCAGCTGAGCAGGGTGACTCAGTCACCATAGACTTGGATCTTTTCATCAGCAAATGCCATCATCTGTAGCTCTCTGCGCCGTGATCAACACAGCTCGGAAGCCCCAGCACAGACATCNTATCCAGGAGGCAGATAGGGCATGCTTGTAATTATCCTGTCTTCCAAAAGTCCTGCATCCCTTCTGATGACAAGTCAGTGGGCAGAATTTAGCCCATGAGCAAACCTAAGAAGTGGGGCCTGTGCAGACTGAGCACAACTGTCCTGGAAGAACCAAGACTCTGTTGCCAGCAAAGGGGACAATGGGCACACTAGCAGGCATGGAAAAGACTTGGGCACAGACACAGTTGTAGTAGAATCTAGGAGTCTAGGAAAAGGGACTGACCACAGCCAGTGATTCTGAAAGTCACCAGTGTAACAGGTGATGACAAACATTAGATGAGCCATAAACCCTAGAGCTCTTCTGTGCCTGCAGAAAACAACATTTCCCCGTGTATTTAGAAATTGACAAAAAGAGCCGGGCAGTCACTACCTATGGTGGGACACCTTGCACAGCCTTGACGCAGGGGGAGGGGCTTGGACCTGCCTCTACTGAATGTACCAGGCTCAGCTGACTCCCCATGGGAGGCCTTACCTTGTTGAAAGAGGGAATGTGGAGTGGGTTGCGGGGAGGGCTGGGGGATGGGAGGAGAGAAGAGAGGGGGATATGTGGTTGATATGTAAAATAAATTTAAAAAAATTCTTAATTAAAAAAAAAGCCAGGCAGTGGTGGCGCATGCCTTTAATCCCAATACTCAGGAGGCAGAGGCATGTGGATCTCTAAGAGTTGGAGGCCAGCCTGGTCTACACAGTGAGTTCCAGGACAGCCAGGGCTACACAGAGAAACCATGTCAAGAAAAATAAATACGCAAGAGAAACAGAGAGAGAGAGACAGAGAGAGAAAGAGAGAGAGAGACAGACAGACAGAGACAGAGAGAGAGAAGAAATTTACAGAAAGAGTGGGTCTTGGGCTGGGGGTACAGCTTAGCTGATAGACTACTTGCCTAGCATACACTAAACNCTGGGTTCTATTGTTCTGCTACCAGAACTATGTAAAGCTGGACATGGCAGTGCATGCTCCTAATCCAAGCACCTTGGGGGAGGGTAGAGTCAGGAGGATCAGAAGTTCAAGTCAGCTTGACTACACAGCAAGTTGGGGGATATCCTGGGCTACATGAGACCCTGGCGAGGGGGAGAGAGGGGGGGAAGCTAAAGAGATACATCAGTGAGAAAGAGCACTTGCTCTTCAAACCTGAGAGCCTGAGTTCAGATACAGCACCCACATAAAGTTAGGAAGGGTCCCCCACACACCCTGAAGCTCAGCAGTATTGAAGGAGACAGGAGGATTTCTGGAATTTACTGGATGCCAGCCTAGATGAAGAGCATGAACTCCAAGTTAAGGGCTTGACTTGCAATAGGCAGACGGATAAAGGATGACATCAATGCCCCCTGACCTCCATGAGTGGATGTGTGTACATCCACTACATACCTACATCACACATGAACTCAAACACACACACACACACACACACACACACACACACACACACACACTCACACTCACGGAATAAAGAAGGAAACAAAGGACATTTATTGTCCTTTTATCATCAAAATAAAGAAGACAGGAGACAACTTTGGCAGTAATAGCTGTGTTCTAACGGCATTAACTTTGGTGGTTATTTCACAGGTGTTTATCATCTTTAATTCACCAAACTATACACAGTAAGTATAAACAGTGTTTTTATATCAGACTTACCTTACTCAAATACTTTTTTAAAAAAAAATACACAAACAGGAAAGTCTTAAAGGAATAATGTGAATCTAGAATTGGAATTATGTTCTCGTTACTACACAGACCTGCAGGCTTCATATCGTTCCCTGGCTCTCCTTCAGTCTGTGTGAGATCCACTCTGGTCATCTGCGTGTCTACCAAGCACACAGGTGCGTCGGGCCATGCCTCAGAGCTGCTCATGCCATGGAGTTCTCCTGGCTGCTCGTCAGAACTACTTAGAGGATTTGTACTTCATCTGAAGTGTAAAGACATTGCTAACATGGGGCTGTGGGAAAGGAGGTGGGGGCAGTGACCATAGAAAACTCTAGAGTCATCTTCCTTTCTTTAAGGACTTATTTGTATTTACTTCTCTTTGCCTGTATATGCTTCTGCACCAAAAGTGTGCAGATGCTTACACAGGCCCAAATAAAACATTGGATCCCCTGGAACTGCAGTTACAGATAGTTGTAAACCAACCAGTAAGATTGCAGGGAATCAAACCCAGGTCTGAGAGAAGACTGAGCCTTCTTAACCACTGTGCCATCTCTGCTGGAGACATTTTTACCTCCTCAGAATTCACTTAGACACTAATTTTCTAAAGAAGTTTGTTTGTTTGTGTGTGTGTTTGTTTTTCAAGACAGGGTTTCTTTGGTAGCTTTGGCTGTCCTACAACTAGCTCTGTAGACTGGACTGGCCTCGAATTCATAGAGATCTGCCTGCCTCTGCTTCCCAAGTGCTGGGATTAAAGATGTGCACCACCACCAACCAGTTAGGATTTTAAAAAAACTATACTTACACATTATATTATTTAATTCTAAAATAATTCAATTATATTAAATTACTCAGTATATAACATAAAACATGAAGAAGGCATAAGTAACATATTTACAAATAAGAAGATTTAAAAGGAAAATAATTGACTTTGCAAGTTTTGCTCAATCGTCAAATACTAATTACCAGGTCAGTTAGAAGGTCTGGGTAGTACTGTATGTGACCACATCGTTCAGGGTCATTTGCTTCTTAAGAGATGTCAGGTGGGCAGTAAGGACTGGAGCCACTCCTGTGCTCTGATTTTTCTGACTGTCAATCACAAGTTCTCAGGATCCAAGCTTTTCCAAATTATTCACTTCTTGCCTACCAGTCCCCAGTGAGTGGAAGACAGTCCGGGAGTTATTTGGTTCCTTTTGAACAGCCCCATGACCTAATGCCCTGCCATCCTACAGCTCCCATCAAAGAGTCTAGTGGTGTCTCCTTCCTAGTCTTGGGACAGAACCTTCTTCTGGCCCTGCCCATCACACCGTAGGTGTTCCTGCTCCTGGTCCCTCTGCCATCTAACTTTGCATGTGTCTCTTATTCCTGACCTTGCCTTATAGCAAAGTATTTTGCACAGGGTTTATGATGGCTCTTTATTCAAGATTTTTTGTTTTCCCATTCACCTTACCTTCTTGCTTTAAATTAACACTTCTTCCATCTCTCTCCTGTCCCTCTGCCATCATGTTTTCAGTAGTATACCTACCAGCCCATCACCCAAAGCAAGAATAAGATGCTTTCTACAGCACTAGAACAAGAAAAGAAAGCATAAATAAGTGTGAGAAAATATTCTGCAAGGATCCTTGTTACCTTTACTTCTTAAAATTCATATTTCTCATTTCTCACCAATGATCATCTTCATCTACTTTTCTAATGCTGTAACAGCATCTGAGACTGCAATTTATTTAAAAAGAAGGAGGAGGAGGAGGAGGAGGAGGAGGGGGAGGAGAAGAAGAAGAAGAAAAGAAAAAAAGATGCTTATTTAGCTCACAGTTCTGGAAGCTGGGAAGTCTAAGACTAGATGGTCACATGCAGCACAGTCCTTGTGGCTCTTCGGCTCACAGTGACAAAGGAAGAGGGCAAGCAATTACATCCACAAAGCACTGTGGTGCAGGGGAGGAAAAGACTCACATTTATAACAACCCATTACTCATAAATTCCACTAGAGCAGCATGAGTCATTCATAACCTAACACCTTCCCTTGGGCCCTACCTCCCAGCACCATCACCCTGGGAATCCAGGGTCCAATACATGAGCATTGGGAAGCCACATTCAAATAACAGATGGTCATAGCTCCGTCCTCATTCAGAAGGAAGAAGAAAGGTAAGAAAGAAGAAAAGGAAGGAAGTTAGGGAAGAGACTAATGACAGGAAGGGAAGTAAATGAAGAAGCATAAAGGCCACCCGTGAACAGTTCCATTGGCTGGAGACCTTGCAAACCCACCCAGTAATGGTATAGAGTATTATATAGAGCATATAGAGCACAGGCTAATCCACCATTCCTGTGTCAAGTAACCAAGAAGATGGCCTGAACAATCACATTACTGGAGCACAGAGTACAGTGGAGTTTCTAGGCTGGAGGAGATAATAAAACAGGTGAGCTTCCTAGGCAAGACTGTGAAGAACTTGGGACACTTGGGGGTTTTCATTAAGGGTTAGACTAATCCTTAACCCTGCTTTCAGCTATTTCCTACTTGATGCCACCCTGGCGTCCCAATAGACTATTTCCCTGGTGAGTGAACACAGTAGGCAGCACAGATGTGTGTGACCTGTCCCGCACTGAACGCTCCTGTCCACAGAGGAAGTCTGGAGACTACATTGCTAGAGATGAGTGAGAATGGCAGTGCCTCAGTTAGCTGTCAGTGGCCAGATGCCATTGTCTTGGGCAGGGAGACACACTTCAGATCTCCTGAAAGGAGAGTTAAGTCAGTGCAAGAGAAACGGTGAAAATCAATCTCAACCACGAGGACCAGAGTTTATGCCCCACCCACGGTCTTCAATTATTGAACAAAGTCTACTGCTCTGTTAGCTACCCGACTAGAGGGACACGGCTGTAGATGGCCAGAGGCTGAGACCTGCTTGGCTGTACTCATGATCAGCCTCGGGAGCAACCCCACTTTCAGAAGCTGGCCTCTCCTCGGATGCCTGCCACTCAGCACTGTTTCTTCTTTCATTCTCCTAAAGCAGCCATGCTCAACCACGGCTGCACGTTTGTTTGTTGGTTGGTTGTTGTTTGTTTGTTTGTTTGTTTGAAATCACCCAGGGATTTTTTAGAGCACTGCTGCCACCTCTGAACCTTCTGATTTCATTAATTTGGGGTGTGAACTAGCTATCGGGATTGTCTGAATTTCCCAGGTGACTCTACATTTTTAACAGGACCGTCTTATGCATTCAGACTTTCACTCAAGCTTTCGGGATTTTGAAAAGCATAATTCCAGCAGAAGGTAGGAAAAAAACTTCCAAATCTATTTTAAATATTTGTGTCTTAAAAATATAAAATTCTTTAGTTTATCTTCTCCTTTGGAAAATTCTGTTTTGAGAGAAGCAAGCAGTAATGTTAACTTAATTTCATCCCACAACTCCCTCCCCTTCCCTCAAGACCTTTCTCTCTCCTACTCTTACACCTGCCTCCAATGCTGGTGCTTCCGGCATTTGCAGCTCTGCCCTAACATAAACCCCTACAGGGACTAGTTGTTCCTGGGACAACAGGAAGGGTCTACAGTGGGCCAGCTGGGAGTCTGGGGAGCAGGCTGGGAACTACCAAAGACATTCCACTTGGTGGGAGCAAATGGTCCCATTAAGGTATCAACAGAAATGGTGTAGACACTGGCTAGGCATCTGAAACCATATACAAGATTCCAGGATCTATGGGTGGCTGGCCACCTTTTCTTCCACCAGATGTCGAGAGATCAGGCAAGAAAACACAGGAAGCCCTCTGCCTCCCAACATTCCAAAATTAAGTGCTGCCACTCTCTGATCTTTGTTGCTGCTCCAGAACTTCCTACTCCCCTCCCCCTCCTGCTGCCCCCCACTACCTCAGCCCAACCCAACAGCAGGATATAACTGTCCCTGAACCAGGGTGAAAATGAGGGGTGATCAAGCAAAGAAGAGGACTGGTTGTTGTTGCTGTTTTGAAGACTTCACTAGGGGCTGGGAGGTGATGCTCACGCAGCATGCACAAAGTCTCAGGTTCAATCACCAGCACCACCTAAATGGGACATAAACTTAAAGGATTGAAAGACTTAGTATGATGATAAAGGAAATCAAAGAAGATACAGGTAAATGGTGAAGTAACCTATTCCTGGATTTAAAGAACTCATATTGCTAAAACGTACGTTACCACCCAAAGTGAGCTACAGACTCGATGGAAGTCTTTCTGTGCAGACATATAAAAACAATTCTAAAAGTCACATACAGTCATTGCACAGCATAATGACAATAGTTGATAATATTGTACTTGCAAAAATTGTTAAGAGAAGGGGGCAGGAGAGATGATGAGTGGTTAAGAGCACTGGCTGCTCTTCCAGAGGACTTGGGTTCAAATCCCAGCACTCACATGGTGGTTCACAACTATAACTCCTGTTCCAGAGGATCTGATGTCTTCTTCTGACCTCTAGCACCAGGCACAGACATGTATGCCGGGAAAACAACTATACACATAAAAATAAACTAGTTAATTAAAAGAAAAGAATTTTCTTCCTTATCTATAAAAATTTATTAAGAGAGGATTTTAAGCATTCTTACCACTGAAAGAACAGGTAGATAATGCACATATCAATTAGCTCAATAGAGACAGGATAACATATTATGCATGATAAATATATACATGTTTTCCTTTATGATTTTAGGATGTTTTTATTAAATGGTGGGGGGGGAGAACCATGAAGATGAGACCATGGTACACATATGAAGGTCAGAGGACAGCTTCCAGGAGTTGGTTTCCTCCTTCTACCATGTGGGTGCCAAGCCGTTGTTGTGCCATTATTGTGGAATAAGCTTTTTGTACACTGTAAAGATGTGTCTTTGCCAAGGCGCCTTCTGATTGGTTTAATAAAGAACTGAACAGCTAATAGCTAGGCAAGAAGAGGTTAGGCAGAACTTCCAGACAGAGAGAGAAGAAGAGGAGATTAATCTAGGTGCAGGAGGGACACCAGAGGACATGGAGAGGAACAGGAGGTTCAAGATGGAAGAGAGGTAAAAAGCCATGAGGGAAAATGCAGATTAATGCAGTGGTATTTTATCTATGTTCCCCAATAAAATTTATCTGAGGATCAGAGGAACAAGGTCAGCTGCTAGTCTTACAAAATTAGCACACGCCCTTAATCCTATCACTTAGCAGGCAGGGTCTGTCTGGATCTCTGTGAGTTCCAGGTCACACTAGGAAC
>LZPO01017469.1:58017-72071 GCA_001675575.1 Neotoma lepida
CCTGCAGACTGGTAAAGCCACAGAATATGTGGCAAAACATAGATTAATAGAAATGGGCTGAATTTAAGTATAAGAGCTAGTCAGTAATATGCCTGAGCTAATGGCCAAGCAGTTGTGATTAATATAAGCTTTTGAGTTATTAATTTATAAGTNGCTGCGGGACCGCGTGGGGCCTGGTGGGACCCAGACAAAACATTCGCCTACAGGATATAGGCATGGAAATAAAGGAAGTCAGGCTCTCTTTTGGAAGCAGTGGCGTTGTTAAGGTGAGGCTGGCGGCTGTTCCTAATTCTCTGATCTCTGTCATATTTTCACCCTATTTCTGGCCCTGTGTTTTTATTTAACAAGACTGTTTAGAAATTCATCTTGCAGATTAATACAAACGGGTTAATTTAAGTTATAAGAGATAGTTAGAAACAGGCTTAAGCTGAGGCCAAGTTTTCATAATTAATAATAAGTCTCCACATCATTTTTTGTGAACTGGTGATTCAAAGAAAAATCTGTTGACATTTCGCACCCAACATGGGGCTTGAATATCCAAACATTGAGCCTGAGAAAGCTAAGAAAAGTTCTAGACAAGGAGCCGGATATACCTTCCTACTCCTGCATTCTCCCAGGCAGGCTGGTGCTCGGTGGCATACAGAGAAGGAGCCACCAGCACCATGCACTAAGCTGAACCATGCAGCAGCTGACATGGCAGTTTAAGATTTGTCTCACGTGTTCAGAGAATGCTGCAGGTGCTTAGTAAAGCCAGGTCCAGACACAGAAAACCTCTAAAAAGGTACAGTATGTTTAAAAATGTTCTCAGTTGCTGAAGAAAGAAAAGAAAATGGGTAAAAAAAATCATAGAAAAATAGTTTATAAATAATAAGATGAAGTCTTTAAAGAGAGAAGAAAATAATATAAAAAGGGTAAGCCACATAAAGATGGAAAATACACAGAGTCTGGATCCTATATGGTGTCTTGACTTTGGATTTTTTGATTGCTGGTGAGCAAACAACAGCTGATGAGAGACATGGAATTATAAGAGGGACTGCTGAATTAAACCAGCCTAGATACTTCAGGAATGCTTTAACTTTAAAATGGAAGTCAGAAAATGTATTGCTTTGGGGAAGAGGTTATACTTTTGTTTCTACAGGAAACGAAAGGCTGTGGATTCCTTCAAGGTTGATAAAGATCAGATTTGATCAGGGAGATCCCCTGAAAATCCTGGCTACAGACATAAATAAATTAACCTAGAAAACCCACAAATCAGGTGGTGTATATTTTACCTGCTGAAACATAAAACAAAAAAAAAATAGTCTTTGGCTGGCTTGTGTACACCACACAGTCCATACCTGTGTTAATGCAAATATGTATGTTACCTTTGAAAGTCTGCATGTTTTCCGAGCAAGGGGACCGGACACCAATGAAAACAGGTGGCCCAGATGATTCAGCCTCTCAGACTGCCAGTGCCTCTGTTGCAGTATCCTCAAAATTCTGCATCCAGAACAGCTTCAAGGCTGCTGGCTGAGATGGTCCAGCCTCACAGACTATTCTAGCTAGGACTGCAGATAAACCTTGTACTTTCCCATTGCACAGAGACTGGACAATAAATGTTACAGCTAGCTCTCCCAAGACTTGACCATTATCCCAATTTTCTCTGGGTCCCCTAAAGATGTCACCATCAGACAATAGGAAGCAGTCTAGAAAAATAATGCCAGGGCTAGAGAGATGGTTCAGAGGTTAAGAGCACTGGCTGTTCTTCCAGAGGTCCTGAGTTTAATTCCCGGCAACCACATGGTGGCTCCCAACCACCTGTAATGGGATCTGGTGCCCTCTTCTGGTCTGCAGGCACACATGTAGGCAGAACAGTGTATTCATAATAAATAAATATTAAAAAAAGAAAGAAAATTATGGGGCTGGAGAGATGGCTCAGTGGTTAAGAGTACTAGCTGTTCTTCCAGAGGTCCTGGGTTCAACTCCCAGCAACCACATGGTGGCTCACAACCATCCGTAATGAGATCTGGTGCCCTCTTCTGGCCTGGAGGCATACATGCATATAGAACACTGTATGCATAATAAATAAATAAATAAAAAGAATGCCCATATTCCCAAGAAGTAGGGTGGGTGGTTTTTGGTCATTTGGTGGGTTATGGATGTTTGTCCTCATTTATGGGGGTTGGTTATAAGTTATTGGTAATGGTCTGAAAAAAAAAAGCAACAGAGGAGATTAGAATCAGGGATTTCTTTCTGAAGAGAAAAAGAGGGGATATAGTCTAGAAATGATGGAATAAAAGGGTGGATTGCTGAATCTACTTTTGAACAATCACTAGTCTCAAATATTTTACATTGATATGGATTTTTGTAAATTGATACAAATTTAAGGTTATTTTTGTTATAGTATATAAATGTTTTCACTCATGTTTAAAGTATTGTACCTATGCAGCTCATTTAAAAATGTAATGTAAAGTTTTAGTCCTTGAAAGCTATTTAGGATAATAAAGAAAGACAGGTTAGTAGTTAGTCATCTATAACAATCAAACTTAGAGGCATGTTAGGTATGTTTTCAAGGTCATACAGAGATATATTTATTTTAAATAGATAGATGGTCTTCAAACACTTCAAAAACCTACAGTATGTGGTTTTTAAAATGTTTTAATAACATAAGGTTTTTCATGACAGTAAGACACATCTGCTCCTGATAACACCAACCTACTTCAAAAAAAGGATGATGGGCATTGAAAAACTTTCATATGGAGTTTATTTTTATTATGGTAACGTTAGCCACTGGGCAAAGAAACTGCCATTGCGTCGACTACTGGCAGTATACTTCCCAAACTGGACAAGCAGGACACAAAAGAAAGCAACTGCTGGACTTTGCCAAGGCAAGGTAGGACAGTCCTTCAAAATTCCTGCTTTACAAAAGGTCTGTCAGATATTCTAGGCCTGTAGACCAAAGATGATGCCCTAACATTAGAGAGAAATCTTGGGTGACTGTCCCGGCAGATAGCTGTTTCTGTCATTTCTATAGTTTTGGAAGTTGCTTTCTCNGTGCATCCTGTTTATTCAAATATTACTTTATCCTTCTTGGGTCTTTGACGGGGATTGAAGACTAGATAGTTATAGTTTTACAATTTTCCTTGTTACAAAATTCAGAAAAGAAACTTACATAAAAGATGTAAAGGTTGAGAAACATAAAAGCTTAAGTTGTTTATCTAAGAAGATGTTTTAAGGTCTAAAAAGATAGTTTTAGGATGGTAATACAAGTTATGACAGAAAATGGTTTAGGTATAAAACTTTGAACTAAGATAGGATAGATAATACAGTACTTCTCCAAATTTGCCAAATGCAAATGGACTGGATATTGTAAATATAATCTTTACCTGATAATTGTTCTTATTGTATATAGTTTTATTGTGTTAGAGTTAAAACCTTCGCTTTTTACTTAGACAAAAAGGAGGAAATATTGTGGAATAATCTTTTTGTACACTGTGAAGATGTGTCTTTGACAAGGTACCTTCTGATTGGTTTAATAAAGAGCTGAATGGCCAATAGCTAGGCAGGAAGAGGTTAGGCAGGACTTCCAGGCAGAGAGAGAGGAAAAGGAGATGAATCTAGGCACAGACAGGACACCAGAGGACATGGAGAGGAACAGGAGGTTCAAGATGGAAGAGAGGTAAAAAGCCATGAGGGAAAATGTAGATTAATATAAATGGGTTAATTTAAGGTATAAGAGCTAGTCAGAAAGAAGCCTAAGCTAAGGCTAAGTTTTCATAATTAATAATAAATCTCCATATCATTTTTTGTGAGCTGGCAGCCCAAAGAAAAATCTGTCAATATCTATCCATCCATCCATCTCACCCACCTACCCATCCATCTATCTGTTATCCATCCACCCATACATACATATATACACTCATCCATCCATACATTCATACATATATACACTCATCCATCCACCTACCCACCCATGCACCCAGCTATCCATTCATCCATGCATCCACCCATCCATCCATTCATCCATCTCTCCACCTACCCATCCATCCATCCATCGATCCACCCATCATCCATTCATTCATCCATCCTCTACCTACCCATCCATCCATCCATGCATGCATTCATCCATCCATCCATCCATCCACCCATCCATCCATGCATGCATTCATCCATCCATCCATCCTTCATTCATTCATTCACTCAGTAAATGTTTATTGAAAGCCTCCAGTATGGTAGGTGCTGTTTTAAGTGACAGAACTTTGGAAATGACAAACTAGCCAAAAACATACAGTAAGCAAATCATCAAAGAGTGTGTATTGCCATTTCTATAGTCAGATAATGCAATGCTATGGAGAGGAACCAAAGAGGAAAGGGAGGTGGGCGGGGCATGAGAGGGAAGAGTGGGATGACTGTTTGAATAAGGGTTGTCAGGGAAGACCTCATGGGAAAAGAAAGCTTGGAACATATCCCCAGCTGAATTCAATAACAGGCATGCCTTAATCTGTCTTCTGTTGCTGTAACAGAACACCACAAAAACCGGCTGGTTTATGAATAGAAACTTGCTTGGCTCATAGTTCTGCAGTCTAAAAAGTTCAAACACATGGCGTCTGGTGAGAGCCTTCGTGTTGCTGTATAACATGGCGAAGTGAGTGCCTCAAAGAGAGAAAATGGGGTGAACTCATCCTGTTTATTAGGAACCCACTCATGGAATAGCCAGCCTAATCTTCAAATGACAACACTGATCCATTCATCTGGGTACAGCCCATCTGAGCTAATCACGTGGCTCAAAACATGGTAGGATGGACTAGCAGATAGCTGAGAGAAGCAGTCTAGGTGGAGGGAGCAGCCAGTGCAAAGGCTTAGTGGCCAGGGGCCAGGGGACATGCTCTATCAACAGCGAAGAGCAGCTGGCCAGTGCAGGAAGAGCAGCTGTGAGGGAATGGGCTCAAGGAGGGTACTTAAAGGCTCGGGAGCAAGCATCATTCTGTAACTTTCCGGCTTGATTCTGCATGTATGGAATTTTTCTATAGTCCAAAAATAAATCTGTTCCCAGAGAGGAAAAAATGGTACTGGATAGATGTGCTGCTCTTGCACAAGACCCAAGTTAGGTTCCCAGTATCCACACCAAGCAGCTCACAATAGCCTGTCACTCCTGATCTGGGATTTTCAGTAACCAACTCTCAGCATCTTTGGGCTGGAATATGTTTTCATGTCTGCTCACTAAATGAAGGCACAGACCACTTAGCAACTGCCGACAAATGACTAGAGAGCCATTTTAAGTTACAGAAAACAATTACCGGGAAACGCCAGCAGAACAGTAAATGCAATGAGAAAATTTAAAACTCAACTGTAAAGAAGCCTGGCATTACAGCCAACAAACTCCAAGTCGTAAAGCCTGCCCGAGCCCCCAGACCCATCTCTTGTTGACATTTTTCTCTTTAGATTTGACTGGTGCTTACTGGCTAGGGAGCGTACTAGGGCACGTGCATGTCAACAACTATGGACCCAAGACAATGGAGGGCTGAGGTTTCTTCTTCCTTGGCCTTTTTGTACCACTCGTACATGCCACCATCAAGCCCTGCAGAATGATGACGAGTCCTAGAAAACCCTGCAGCTCATCAAACTCTAGACAGGCTTTACGTTGCAAGTGGACGTTCAAACCTGCTCACTTCTTGCTGGACTTCTTACTTCCCAGTCAGACCATGCCTTTCAGGGCATGAGTGTGCTGAGTCACAAGCCAGCTGCACACCCACTCTTTTGCTAGAAGCCACCACGTTGGCATCTTGTTAACTCTGTGGCAAAGTGAACCAGGACCAAGGGAGAGCACCTTCAGGAGAGATTCCTAAGAGTTGTCCAAACACTACAGAAAAGATGTTTTTGTTTTCGTTTGTCTTATTGTTGTTGTTTTTCTTGGCTTTATTTTGCTTGAGGGAAATGAAATAGCCTGGAAAACAAACAAACTCTGCCATAATCTTCTCATGGTATCACCTTCAGATGCATAATTAGTACAATATTTACTTTATTTGAAGCCTCTGTTGAATCATTACGCACATTCAAAGATATACATAACAAAAATATCAAAAGATTCCAGCCCTCTGCAGAGCCATTCAGGTTCCTGAGACATGGCTACTGCCCACTGGCCCAGTCTTGGCAGCAGACAGATTTTAGTAAGTAAGTTGCCAACTAATAAAAAAAAAATGTTAATTCCACATAGAAATCAAAAGGTAGCAATGGTCTTAAAGACTCTATAACTTTTCATTTCATTAATTTACAGTAATATATTTAATTGAGTAAATGGTTGATTATTAAGGACTCAGTTAGGACCAATGAGATGGCTCGGCAGTTAAAAGTGTTTGCTTGCCCTAGAATTCTGATAGCCTGAGTTCAATACCCGGAGCCCATAGTAGGAAGAGCAAACAAACACCTGACAAAGGTTGTTCCCTAAGCTCCACACTTAGGCTGTGGTGCACAGGCACATACACACACACACACACACACACACACACACACACACACACAGAGGAGGTGACAATCAATAATAATAATTATTATTAATTTAAATTTTAAAAACTTCAACAATTGGGAAGCATTGTATCAAACCTGTGTAGGAACAGGATCTCATAGAACATTTAGTGAANACCTTCTTCTATGATCTGTCACCTGACCAACACCCCGCTTTCTTCCCAGTCAGTACATGTCCCTGTGAGCAGACACTTAGGACCTTTATTCCCCAACTAGTCATTTAGCAGATGACCAAAAGAGCCTCTACATATTTTAATGAACTCTCTCCAAGGTCACCCAATTAGATAAAGGCAGAACTGAAACTAGGATTCTAGCCCCTTTCCCAAGATGCCCCATTCCCTGGAGCTTGGATTGTGGAAGAAACTGTGCCACATTTGAAGCAATGTCTTGGATGATGTTGGCTCTGAAGTTATTTTAATTATAAATCAGCACCAGAAACTAATGAAGGCATCAAAGCTGTGATACTGGTTCAGACCAGAAGGGCTGGGGAAACCGTAACTAAGAGACAGAACATTTCCTGTGGGACTTTAAATTGAAGTAATCTATATTTAAAATATTATGATTTTAGTGACTAACAGAGTTGGGGAGGGAAAATCTGAATAAAAAAATCACATCCTAATTTAGCTAGATGAAATAAACTAGCAATGGTATTTCTTGGATTTTTCTAATAGAGACTAGTTCATGCAAGCACTCTACGGCTTTCATTAATTCACAGGAATATATTTAATCAATTAAGTGGGTGATGAGTAAGGACTTTCATGACTATTTATGAGCAATGATCATAAATTATCATAAGATAAATATACTGGGGGATGGAGAGATGGCAGAGGACCCGGGTGTGAGTTCCAGTGCCACATGGTGGCTTACATCCATTCTTAAGTCTAGTTCAGAAGATCTCCTGGTCTCTAACCACCAAGGGCACCAGACACACATGTGGTGCACAGACACACATTCGTGCGTGCCAAACACTCAGACACTTAAAATAAATAAATCTTGAAAAAGATAATATATGAGGCATCTAGGATGTTTACTTACACTGATGGGTCATCTAGAAAGTCTTATTTATGCAGGTAGATGAATAAAAATCATATATGATGTAGATTGGAGTCATTAACTGATGACCCTGTTGTTAATTTTTAATGCATCAATTCAAAATGGGAATTGTTGTAATCTAACAGTTCTGCTGGCTCTTCGCCAGAATTCCATCTTCCCACTCCACCTGAACCACCCAGAAACCTGTCATCTTCAAGATATTGAGAGAGAGAGAGAAGGATATTTCTTTTAAAAAAATATGAAATTTCAAAAATGACTCCATAAGCTCAGTATGGTACCATTCATCCATAATCCTAGCACTTGAGAGGTGGAGGCAGAAAGATCAGGAGTTTCAGGTCTGCCTCCTCCACATATGGAGTTTAAGGTCACCCTTTTGGCAATAAAAGGGAAGAGGAGGGGAGGGGAGGGGAGGAGAAGGGAGAAGAGGAGAGGAGGGGAGGAGAGAGGAGGGGAAAGGGAGAAGAGAAAGAAGGAAATGAATCCCTTTGCCCTTCCCAAAAGTGCTCCCTACCAGATCATGATTACAGCCATTATCCTGTGACAAGGGGGACATGTTAGGTATATCACACTTCCACGGCTCTTTCTGCAAACTGCATTAACAGCCAACCAAGCCTAGGTACCAGCAAGCTGAATGTAAGGAAGCACAGTGCTGTTCAGTATGCTGTAACACCAGTGGAAGTCCTGTTTGCTAAATTTAAACATGTTTGGCAGAATCATCATAACACCTTCCATCATAGGCTTGTGTCAGACAGAGCGTCAGCACTGCACAGGCACTGCTGAGAAAGGGGCTTCCGATCTCAGGAGAGACCTAGGGTTGAAGCCACTGACCAAATGCTTGATCAGCATCTCCCATTTGAAACCCAAATGCCCACCTCCCATCCTTCCCAGGGACCCAACAGCTATTGCTGTTTCCAAATCTGAACTTCTCTTTGTGTTTTCTTTGCTTTCTCATCAGGGAGGAGGAACACAGTCGCTCCTCAAAGAACAGCAACCCTCTATTGTCATCTGCCAGCGTGGACTTTGCCTTCTCCTCTCCTCTCTGCCGCTCTTGGGATCCAGGCAAACTCCTGCTAAGTAAAGAAGCAATGCTCTATCATTGCAGGATCTTTAAGGCACTCTTCTGTGGCCAATTACTGCCTGTCATGGTAGCATTTTGTTCTAACTTAAAGCATGTGTCTGCTTCCTCACACACAGCTCAGGAGCACAGTGTAACCCAAGGGTTAAATAGATTCCTTACAAACAAAACAAGGGAAGACTCCTGGAGATGTGCAGGTGCAGAATTATAGCCTGCCACTGCCCATCATCGTGCTACCCAAGCCTTCTCCCTGGGCTTATATACAAGGCCATTGTAGTCCTGTTTTCCCATGAAAACAAATACAAATAGATACATGAAAAGTTCTCTTTTACCAGCAAAGAACTGAGCACATAGTAGGTGAGTTCAGCAGCTTCTAATCAAATGATCAACTCCGTTTAAAATGATTTTTATCAAGTTCCTTCCAAGAGTGCAGATCCCAGCCTGAATTCAAACTGTGAGTCCAGAGCCAGACAGTTCAGAACCAGGCCACCTGACTGCCCAGCAGACAAGCTCTGTTCCCTCCTGAGAGGCCTAGCAAAACTCCGAGGTCTAACAAAGTCACCTCATTTGACGTTAGAAATTCACACAGCCTAGAATTTCAAGACTAATGAAACTGGCAAATGGAAGAAAACCAATCATTAGGCAAAATGAAAACCAAGAAACCTGAGATTTTTCTCAACCAACAGAGGGAAAGGCTAAGGATGAGAAACACAGCAGCATACTTTGTTTTTGTTTTGTTTTGTTTTGTTTTATTTAGTCACAACACATCAGTACAACAGAGGTCAAACCCAGCTCAGCGGAGGCTGTTCAAATTATACCTGCTAAAGGAATAAACCTGTAAAACAATACTTCTAGAGCCCAAATCAAAATTTTAAAAATCAAAGAGAAGGCAGAGAAGCCCTTTTAAGTATCGCAAAAACCACATTTTCATGCACCAAAAGGAAAACACAACATAAAAATTTCCAGTTAAAAGAAAATATGGCAGTTCTGGGAAAATCAGGTTATGCATTTAACAGGCACTGAACTGACTACTTGCGTACTACAATCACTTATGCAGGTTAACACTTGTGAACTTGAGATCTGTGAGACTGAAAATGCATTGCATTGCTTGGGGCTGGAAAGTGCAGGCATGTTCTACATAATTGTCTTGCTTGCTGTCAACACTCCAAATGGGGATGTAGCCTACCCGCGGCTGTTTCTAAACCTGAAATGTTAGCACAGCAAAGCCTGCCAGGCCACACTAGCTGGTCATCTGGATTCAGGACCACTGATAAGTTTGTGCATTCACCTCACTGCTCTAAGAGGCAGCGAGCTAGTGTTTCTATGATAAAGCTGTTCCTCTGATTTGTCAACGCTTTGGAAATATAATGCTTTGCTGACCCCCTCCCAACCCCACCCCCGGCAAAGAATATCACTTATACACTTTAATCTGTCAAAATATTAACAAAACCATGTTAACATTGAGCATAGTGGTTTGGGAAATTAATCCTAAAAATAAAAAGATTGCAACTTATACAAGCCAGAAAACAGACCCCAAACGCTAATGTTAAAATTCCCCAAACTGAGGCAAATGGAATCATTCTTGGACAGACAGGTCTACAAAGTAAACCCGGCACAGAACAGACAACGGATCACAAAGTGTTGGGTTTATAATCACTACCTCAACTGAATGTTTTAAACAAAAATTAACAACTAATTTTTTAAAACTGCTAATACATGACATGATAAAAAAAATTTTAAGAAAAAAAGTAAACCAACAAACCTTTAGTCTTTAGAAAAAAATCATCTGAAAGTGTACCTTTTTCCTTACTTTTACTGACGACTTTAAGGTGGTGTTGACAACCGTCCCCGGGCACCTGGGATTTTAAGCTTTGCCCTCCCTTGTTCTACGGCATCAGTTCTTTAGAAAGCTCCAATCTCCGTCCCCCAAGGTCTATAGGGCTTGCCAAGGTTTGCTGCCTGCGTGGGTGTCGAAGGGCTCAGTAGGTGGAAGGAGCTGAAGGAGAAGGGGAAGGTTGAGAGCGAGGCCACCGAGGAGAGCAGTGGTGGCGACAGTTTGGAGGCCGAGGTCACCACGGGAAGCACCGGTCCCAGGCTGCCACTAGGGGGCGCTCGCAAGGCCGGCGCCTCCGGATGGGCTGAGGCCAGCCTGCCCTGGTGATGCGGCTCCGTGGGTGACGCTGTGGTGCCAGCATTCCCGTGGCCATTCTGGGGCAGCAGCAGCGGGTGTGCGACGTGTGGGTGATGTCCGAAGGCGCTTCCCCAGGGAATGTGTCCGAGGCCCGCGTGAGCGCCGCTCGCGGCTTCCCGCTGGGAGGCGTAGTTGTTGAGATGGGAGACTAGGCGAACCCGAAGCGGGTCAGAGGCATCGAGTCCTTCAATGATGCTCAGATAACGGGCAACTTCAGCTAGGCACTCCCGAAACCCCAAACTCCGATAGTCCATGGCCAGGGCGTGCGCGTCAAAATAACCTGAGCACAAAAACAAAAGAAAACCTTCAAGGCTCTGCTCATTCCGGGATTTCTTCCACTCCAAAGGCAGCCCTTCCTGGCAAATACAACAGGGTTACAGCACAGACCGTGGGTCCTTGGAGCGCAAATATTTTGGAGCTGACCAAAATCTTTGCATTAATCAACATTATATGTTTGCTAATGCAAGTTCAAAGCCCAATTAGAAGCTGCTGAGCAGAAATTGGAATTATACCCTACCAGCAGATGAAACTATGTTCTTTCCTTTAATGTTTTCCCTCAACAACAACAAAAAATACATCAAGGACAGAGAAACCACAGAGTAGTGAAATTCATTAGCCACACAGATGTAAGTTATCATCGGGAAGCTTTTAGGCACTTGGTCCTTGGTGAAGAATGTTTGGGCTGGAGACAGACACAGGCTTCAGTCTCCCACCTTCTGTTAGCATTTTCCTCTGCTTAGCCACAACAGGTCTCTTCCCTCCGGATTCTTTTGGCAATTCATTTTTTAAATCCTGTATATGAAATTCAGTCTACATAGTTGCTGTTTTTAATAAGCCATTTCCCAAGCTTTTCTTAAATAGCAACAGGCAAATGTGAGTGACTTGACCTAAATCATGGCTGTCACAACTGGAGGAGCTCAAAGAGGACACTTGCTGAAAGGTGAGTTAGTTCAGTTGGAAGAGGGCTGAGGCGATGAACTCACTCACTCTCCAAGAGCCAAAAGCCGATGTGCGTTGAAGGTGCACTGATTGGCAATCACATACTGTTCTCTCTCTCCCTACCCCCAAAGCAAAAGCAGACAGGGACTGCACCAATCCCAGACTGCGCTTGCTACTCCCTCCACGCCGACCACGCACAGCCCCAGCCAGAACTGGAGAGGCATACCTTTCCCCCCTGCAGTGTGCAGCATTTTCAGGTGATCCACAGTCATCTGCAAGATCTCTGCCTTTTCTAGCTTAGCAGATCCCTAAAGAGATGACAAAGGGTTTATTTGACACGAGTGCCTTTGGAGAGCTTAAAATATGCGTGCATATATCCAAATATGTAAGATTCAAACGTAAACTAAAGCAAAATGAGATGTGTCCACAAAATCTGTTGGAATTTTGTCTGAACGTACAATGACATGGCAGGGCTTTTATTCCAAGATACAGATAAGGTTCGAAGCACGGAGGGGAGGGAATGAGAGGGTGCAGATGGCTACAATAGGCGCTCTACCTACTGCCTCCATTACCTGCTTCTCAAAAGCACTGGGTACCAGCCTCCTGAGCTCAGACAAACTGTTATTGATTCGGTCTCGTCGGCGCTTCTCAATTATCTGTGAGAAGCAGACAAAAACAAAGGAGGACATTTCCATTATGACTGTAAATTCCAATGAGAAGAAACTTGGTTCTTACCGTTAGCTGATACAGCAATATTCATATATATATTTAAATTATTGGGGGGGGTAATACTTACGCCTCTCCGTCTTTTCCTGGCCAAAACCTGGGACGATGTCGTTGGGGACATGGAACCCAGCGCCGAACTCAAGTTTCTGTAAGATAAGAAGCAATTGCCTTGAGGAAGGATGGGGACTCGAAATCCCCCCTGCACTCGGATTTCTTTGGCAACTTGAGCTGGAGAACGCCGGGAGGGTAGCTCAGAGCCAGCAGCAGCCGGCCCACTACTCCGGGCAATGGGAACCGAAAACCAGCGCACCTCAGCCTCTCCTCCCACTCAGGCTCGGCCGGGCGCCGCCAACTCACCCATTCTCATCCGCACTCTCCTTCTCCACCTCGATGGTCTCGTCCAGCTCGCTATCAGAGGAACTGTAGTCGGGGTGAGCTCTCTTCATGCTGGCGGAGCGCGGGCTCCGAGGAGGATCGCGCGGCGGGCAGGGAGGAGTTAAAACAGCAGCGGCCGCTCAGCGCTCGGCTGCGGGCAGTGCGCGCACACTGATCCCACTCACGCTCAGCCTCCGGTTAAAACTCAACCATCCCTTTCCCACGCTGCGCCCCTTCCCAGGGCCCGAGGGAGGGCGGGGGAGGCGGGGAGGTGCGGGGGCAGAGGCGGGGCCGCGGCTCCAGGGCAACAGCCCGGCTCCGGCCAATCGGCGCCTCGCAGTGCGGATTGGCAGCCGCCCGGGGGCGGGACGAGCGGAGGCCGAGGCGGACTGTGCCCCGCCCCTGGAGCCCGCCCCTGCCCGGCGGCAGTGCGTCGGCTCCGCGGGAGCTCGGCTGGGGGCCGCGGGCGGCGCGGGCGGCGGTGGGCCGGCGGCGGGCAGGAGCTGGGGGCCGTCCCGGGACACCAGCCCGGCGCTGGCCACCGCCCGCCCCACCCCGCGCGCCCGGATTGGCCTGGCCGTGTGCCAGGGCCGCGCCTGCAGCGCCGCCGGTGAGCCGCACGCGCCGCGGGCCGTGGGAAAGTGCCGGCGCCCCGGCCGCCAGCCAATCCGGACGGACGGCGACGGCGGCCGCGCTGGCGGCGGCGGCGGCAGCCCTGGGCGTCCGCATGAATGGAGAAGAATGGCCGNGCGGGGAGCGGGGCCGCGGGGCTGCGCGAGGGCGCGCCTGCCGGGCTCCTCCTGTGAACCTGTAATCGGAGTCCGGGCGCCGGCGGGCCCCGGAAGCCGCCGGCCGCCTCCCGCTCTCCGCCGGGCTGCCGGTGCTCCTCGGCGGGAGGCGCGCTCAGTTGGCGGGCTTGGGCGGGTCCTGCAGGGAACGGTTGCCTGGGGCGCAGCTCGTGTAGGTGGTGGCCACCAGCTCTAGGAGCAGAGACAGTAAGGGGCCGATAGGGGGATTATGTGCTTTGGGTGCTGGGCGCCTGTGAAGCTAGACCATCCTGCAGGGCTTCTTAGCTCCGGGATGGAATGAATTCCCCTGTGCATCTCATTTCCGGGGAAGTGGACCGCTTGTTTTCTCTGTTAACTTGAGGGAGGGGTAGCTGTCCCCGGAGACATTCATTATATTGGGATTTTT
>LZPO01017469.1:72131-82171 GCA_001675575.1 Neotoma lepida
CGACAGGGTGGCGGCCTGGGTGTTTGCTTCGGAGGCTGACCTCACTGCGGGAATGCACGTTTCTCACCAGCACCACACACACACCCCTCCCTTTGGTCTCAGTCGGGGCGGGTGTTAGGGATGCTGTATGAAGTTCTGAGCACCTCTCTCTCCTCCTCCCCACCAAGAAGGCCAACTTTTAAAAATATTTTAAATCTAAGAATTGGTTCATAACTCCAGCCAGCGTTCATAGAAGTAGACGGCCAGGAGAAAACCCAATCTTTATCCCGTTCGGAGGTAGAGCACTGTGGGCTCCACTTTGGAGCTTGAGATCCTGTCTGTGAAGCAAAACTTCATAAATGTTGAGGGAAGTAAAAGAAACTCATCACCTTTGCAAGCATTTTGGTTTCTAGACTCGATGAGTTCCAAGCACAGGATGAGGGCCTAAACCCAATTCCCAGGTCCGTCTCTCCATCTGCACACACTTTGGGTCACCTCCTGGCTCCTATTAAAGATCTTACTGCACTTCACCCTAACGTCCAGTTCCTCACCCCCCCTGGCTTCTCTGAATAGGTGAGGTCCCTCCATCTTGGCTTTGTTGTTGCTAGTGCCCACGCCCTTATAGGGCTGATATCCCACCACAAGCTGCTTATGAATAGTCAATCCAAGGTCAGTTTCACAGTCTGCTTCCCCTGCTGTGTTCACAGCTGAGCTTCTAAAGGGCTACTGTCACAAACCTGGAAGCTCACCTCCGAACACCTCTCTGCTGCCTCCATCTTCACACACACACACACACACACACACACACACACACACCACACCACCTGCCTCTTCCCACTGCCTGGTGATCCAGACAGAAGACTTGGCAAACCATTCCTGTGCCTTCCATAGTCCCTCTCCCATCCCATTTCTTCCCCCAAAGTGAGAGGTCATCCTGCCCCAGAATCAGTGTGACTTCTACTGCATGGCTGTTAAGTTTTCCAGGTCAGTGGCACCTACAGGAAGGCCTTCACTGCTTTGGCCAATTTTGGCTGCTGTGCAGGGGTAGAAACAAGCAACAGGTTGGCTGGTAAAAAGAAAAGGTTGCCGTTGAGGGTATTTGATTTCATGCCATTTTAGGTTCCAATATTTCTCACACATGTATATTTACTTCAGAAAAATGAGGCTATCCTGTTGGGCATGTGGTGTTGCATGTCTACAATCATAGAACTTGGGAAGTAGAAGCAAAAATGTCATAAGGGTTGAGCCCAGCCTATGTATGCTACATAGGTCAAAACCCTACTGATTATATGTAAAACAGGACCTTGTACCAAAAAACCAAAGGCTATGGCTGTAACTCAGGAGCCCAGCACTTGCTTAGCACCACAAAATCACATCAGTGCTTATCTTTCCATCCATCTAACTGGTACTTACTGTCTTCTACATGCCTGGTGCAATGCTAGCAAAGGTGAACAAAGGTGACAAGAGGTCATAAGCTCCACTCTGGGACTCACATGAGAGACAATGCACAATGAGCTAACACACTATAGGTGCCCCAAAGCCGAGTGGCACCTGCTGATAAGGAGACAGGAGGCAATGGGGACACTTTTATTAGGTCTGGGAGAGCTTTTCAGAGTTGACCAGGGAAGTGAGATCAAGATGAGATGGGGGAGGTCACTGAGTAATCACCAGGAAGGAAGGGTGGCAGCCCATCCCTTGGCGGGGGAGGCAGGGAGACACTGAGAGCACCAAGCTCTTTCCCACCAGCCACTTGCCACTGGCTTTTTTTCCCCCTGGGAGATTTGGGGCTTCTTGTAAAGTGAGTGGGGGGTGCTCAGGCCTGGCCTTTAAGAATGGGGACTTTTTAGAACTAGAGAAGTCTGGACCCCTGCAGGAGACCCTTATTCTGTTACTGTGCTGTTGGGGCAGGTGATCTGTCACTGTGCTGTCGGGGCAGGTGACCTCACAGGTGCTGCTGGAAATGACGCTCAGAGGTGGAGCCTTGGTGTGCAGCTTGCCTTTGAGAGCTCTCAAGAGGCCGAGGCAGTCCCATCTCGAATTTGAGGCTGGCCTGATCTACATAGGGAGTTCCGGGCCAGTGCTATGTAGTGAAACCTAGCCTCCAAAAGAGTTTTAAGTCAAAAAACAACTCTTAAGTTACTCATGGTAGGACATTCCTGTAATCCTATCCCTGGTGTGACGAGCACATACCCCAGTTACAGGGGAGGAATAATCACTCTTGATTCCGGCTTGGTATAACACTTATTTATTCATACAATTAAGGTTACAATTGAGAACACAATATTTGCCCCATCTTCCAAGCGGAAGCGGGGATACCTTTCTGGGCTTGCAGGTCCGGACTCGCCACATCTGTTCCTCTGGATCTTGGGCCAGCCTTCCTGGGGTCAGCCTCGTCTGCGCTGAGGACAGGATCTCACGTCTCTGGCAGAAGAGAGTCATCTCGAGTCTGGGGTCTTACGAGCTCTGTCTTGTCTCTGAGGCTTCGTCTTTTATACTCATTTCTGTTAACCTTATCACTACTTCCACACATAGTTGATTTACGTCACTCTACTGCTTATCTTACTCTAAACTTATCACTCCTGACCAGGGGCTTTACCCTAGGCCTTACATGTCCTTACACCTGGGGGCTGCTGAGATGGGAGGATTCAAAGTCTCAGGACAATTTGGCTACGTGAACCCTGGCTTGCAAAGCAAAAATCAACCAAAGAAACTCTGAAGTGAAGGCAGTAGGTGAAGTTTTTGAAACCATTAGGGTTTGGTTGATTAAAACTTGTAGAAAAGCCATACTAAGTGCTAGGCACTGAGTCAGGCCTGGAGCAATGAGGCTAAAAGGCCAAGGTCTCCATCCCGCTCCCCAGAAGAACTTCCTGACAGTGGGCAAGTTATTTAACCTCCATTATCATGTCTCCACTATCTGTGACATGAGGATATTGATAATAGTTACCACCCAAGGCCAGTTATGAAAAATGCATTGATTACATAATGTGTGGCCATTGGTACTAAGTAAACAGATCCATTAGTATCAGGCATTGATATGTCTGGTCTATTGGTGAAGGCAGCAGTAGGTAACCCCAGCATTCTCTTCTGATGATGTCTCACATCTGCTGAGATTGTGAGGTAGCACAATCTAGTAATCGGATATATTAACACAGCATCTCTAGAAAGTAGCTTTTTTAGTATCGTGGGAGAGGATCAGTGCTACACACTTAAAGCACCAGTCTCTTGTGAGGAGAATGGCCATCTGCTGTTCATTTTTAGTGAAAGTGCTGTTTCTGAGTCTCTTATTAAGAAACATCCCCCCGAGCGCACACTGCTATAAATAGGTATATAAATAAGCTGCACACTCACAGAGTTCAGCTTCTGCTCCCTTCGAAGCATGTATCAAGTCAGAACTAAAGCAAAATGGCCCCAAACTGTCACAAAAGAATCTTGACTCAGCACCCATCCTCCATGCTCCTGTATGCGGTGCTCCCCAGAAGCCCTGTTTAGAACATCACATAGCCTTGTGCCGTGTCATGCCACAGACAAATGGCTTCCACTCTCAGGTCTCCTGATTGAGAGCCAATGTGAGGTACAGTGTTGTTTGCTGGGAAGGCATGTTTAATTGGAAACCCAACAGGCCACAGTGGCACCCGTGGAAAGGGGGAAGAGGTGATCGAGTCACCTGCCTGGCTTTGAGTTACCATGAGCTAATCATAAAACCATGCTCACACCTCACTCCAATGAGCCTTACTTTCCTCATCAGTGTGTGTTTTGGTTTTTGAAAGTTAAAATGAAATAAAGCAAAGCCTGGTGTGGTAATAGTGCCTGGAATCCCAACACTTTGGAGATCATGACAGGAGGGTCAGTTTAAGGCCATGCTCAGCTCTGTAATGAGTTGACAGCTGACCCGGAATACATTAGACATTGTTTCAAAAGAGAGAGGAAGGGTCCAGGGAGACACTTTTGTAAGGTAGGATACAAACCTGTACTTTATGCTTATCATTGACGATGAAGAGGAAGACAGTGTTAGTGATGATGATGATGATGGTAATCATGTTAATAGCATCCGGAGCTTTGCTAAAGCACCAAGGGGAAGCTTCTGTGGATTTTCCTGTGAATCCCTTCAGGATAAGCCACTCTATCTATACAAGAAGGGACATGGACAAGGAAAAGGGAGAGAAAAAGGGGGTAGAGAAAGATCTTTTTATCCTAGCATAATGGTGGTAAATTACCCAGCCTGTACGCTGCTGTTGCTGCTTGCCCACCCCCCTTTACCCTACTTTGCAAGAGGTTTCATGTATCCCAGGTGTTTAAAGTGGGGGTTTGGCACCAGATGTATAAAGTGAAGACATGATCGCTCCAAGGTTGGTTGAGGGGAAGGTTTTTATTATAGATATGAGGGAGAGAACCGACAGGCACCTGGAAGAGTCTAGAGCAGGGAGAGAAAGTAGTACATTGAACATGGTCAGCAGAATGGACCAGGCCCTGAGAGGAGGTGAATGAGTGAAGGAGGAGGACCAAAAGAGAGGGCAAGAGAGGAGGCCAAGAGAGCCAAGAGAGTGCAGAGTAGCATTTTATATAGGAATGAGAAGCTGGGGGAAGAGAAGTCCATGATCTGGAGACCTTTAGGGTAGGAGCCGGGTGAGAAGAACCACAATGCAGCATAGAGTCAATAACAGGTTTGTGGTGCTGAGAGAGCCCAGAGAGCCAGCACGCACTTGGCTATGCTAATAGGCACCACAGCCAGCCATTTGTCCTGAGCTTCTTTTGAACCTTATACGGGTCTTAGAACTTACTATGTAGCCAAGGAAGACTTTGAATTTCCTCTCCTACTGTCTCCATCTCCCAGACCTGGGATTACAGGCATATGTGATAATATCCAGTTTATGCAATATCTGAGGATCAAATGTAAGGGCTAAAGTAAACCTGTAAGCCCCATTTCCCAAGGACAGTTAACTTCCGGGAATGCTAGGGATTGTTGTTCAGGGAAGATAACAAGCCATGTGTTTTCACTTCGGTAAACAAGGTTGGTTGCCCCAACAGCAAAGGATGTGCTTGATCACATGTAGGTGGGAGGTCCGTAGGCAGGAAGTATGTCAGAATGCTTGCTCCCAATTGGACAAAAGTGGGAACTACTATGGCCTTGTGGGTTTTGCCTTTATGAGTACCTGATTCAGCAACATTCTCTGGGAATCTTGGGAATGGACCTGGCCAGTATCCATATTTCTGGCCAGTAGTTAATGAAACGTACTTTAATTGAATAATTGTGGATTTGATTTTCAAGTTTGACATCAAACCCAGGACTTCATGCATGCTAGCTAAAAGCACTCCACCAACTGAGCTACATCCCAGCTCTTGTGTTTAGCTTTTGATTAATGACCACTGACCCACAAACAAGTAATCATCAGGTTTTTGTTTGGTTATAGTTTTGGTTTGTTTATTTGTTTTGTTTTTTTCAAGATAGGGTTTCTCTGTGTAAAATCCCTGGCTGTCCTGGTACTTGATTTGTAGACCAGGCTGGCCTTGAACTCACAGAGATCACCATGCCTCTGTCTCCCAAGTGCTGAGATAGAAAGCATGTGCCACCACACACACACACATATACACACACACACACACACACAGAGAGAGAGAGAGAGAGAGAGAGAGAGAGAGAGAGAGATATGTAGAGACTGATACATAGCATATTATTTTCTTAATTAACTCTTATGGTCACTTGCAGCATATTTTCATAATTTACATAATTCAACTGCTTTTCCTATCTACAGCTTCAAGTCAATTTGAAGTGTAAATGAGATCAATCTTAAGAGTGTCACATAACTGGACTGGGAATATAGTTCTTGAATTGGTAGCTACTTCCACTCGAGTGAAGGTCTATTTTCCCAGACAGCCTGGATGCAGGTACTATACAACTCCATCGTCAGCTCCAGGTTCCAAACACAGTGATGTCTATTCTTGGTTGTCAACTTGACTACATCTGAAATTAACTAAAATCCCAAAATGGAAAGCACACAATGAAGATTTTTTTTTTTTATTTTTGCTTAATTTGAAGTAAGAAGGTACACACCTTCAATCTGGATCTTGAGGCAGGAAGACACAGCTTTAATCCGGGCCACACCCTTTGCTGGAAGCCTATATAAGAACGTGGAAGAAGGAAGCTTTTATTATTTGTCTGCTTTCTCTCTCCTTGCTAGTAAGTCCATTCCTTTACTGGCATTAGAGCCTACTTCTTTGGGATTCCAGCGTCTACTGGAGACCAGCTGAGACATCTAGCCTCATGGGCTGAGCAACTTCAGTATTCTTGGACCGTCTGTTCATAGCCAGTCATTGGTGAATTAGTTGGACCACAACCTGTAAGTCATTCTAATACATATATATGTATTTATATATATGTATATATATATGTAGAGAGAGAGGTTCATTCTATAAATTCTGTTACTCTAGAGAACCCTGACTAATACAAAGATTATTATTATAAATATGTGATGGTTAGTTTGGTTTTTTGTTTTGTTTTCGTGTTTTGTCAACTTGAAACAGCTAGGGTCATCTGGAAAAGGAAAACCTGAATTGAGGAAATACCTCCATCAGATTGGCAGGTCATTGGTAGGGCATTTTCTTGATTAATGGTTGATGTGGGAAGGCCCATTCCACTATGGGCAATGGCAGACCTAGGCAGGTGGTCCTGGGTTGTGTAAGAAAGGAAGCCGAGCAAGCCATGAGGAGTGACCAATAATCAGTGTTTCTCCGTGGTCTCTTCTTCAGTCCCTGACACAAGATTCCCACCCTGCTTGAGTTCCTGCCTTGGCTTCACCTGATGATGGAGCACAGGATGAAATAAACGATGCCTTCTCTCGAGCTGCTTTTGGTCATGATGTTTTATTATCACAGCAATGGAAAGCAAAGCAAGACAAAATAAATCTAAGATGATTTTGAATTATTGAAGGTCAAAATATAGGAGGTTCCAGGTGACCCCCAGACTGGCATTCACAGACTCCATTGCTTTGTAACTAGCCCACTGCAAATGCACTGCCTATTGGCTGCAAGTAGTATTTCCTGGAGCTTTGATTTTAGGGTCAAAGGGGTTTCTTTTTTATTCAAAAACCCCAGGGTAGAGATGAAGAAGAAAAAAGAATTGGGGCATAGATATTCTTAGTAGACAAAAAAGTTAAGACCAGAGTCTGAAGGAGCTAATAGATCATTTTGGAGAGAAAAAGAGGCGTTTTGTGCTGGGTAAAAGCTCATTTGTACCACCAATCCTCACCCCTCACACACATATGCACATACCACCACATGGCCTCCTGTGAAAGACTTGGGTGTTGGCACAATGGAAGTCTTCAGAAAGGCGTGGCCTTAGGGGCAGAAGCAAGAGCCTTCCTGGGGGGGCACAGATGAAGTTAACAGTGCTCAACTTGATGGAGAGCATCCAACAGATACTTCCCAGGTGAGGCTAAGAGCATAGAACAGTGCTAAATCCCTAAGCCAAGCAGAAAGATTGAGTTGCTGTAGTTTTTTGGTTTTGTTTTATTTTTATTAGTGTATGAGTGTTTTGCCTGCATGTATGTCTATGCACTAAATGCATGCCTGATCCCCTGAAACTAGAGTTACAGACAGCTGTAAGCTGCCGTGTGGATGCTGAAGAATGAACCTGGGTTCTCTACAAGACAAATGTTGTTAACCACTGAGCCATCTCTTCGTTGCAGTTTGAGCATAGATGTGGACTCATTTGTGCCCAGATTCTAGTGGGGCTGTGCAATCTTCTGCTATGGGAGGAAAAAAGAAGTGACAGGTGTTTGGATTTCTGTCCTGTAATGGCCCCACAACCCAATTCAATGGTGTTTGAAGAAAAGGCCTCTGTTGGCTGGTTTTTATATCAACTAGACACAAGCTAGAGTCATCTGAGAGGAGGGAACCTCAATTGAGACAACGCCTTCAGAAGATCAGGCTGAGGTAAGCCTGTGCAGCACCTTCTTAATTAGTGATTGATGGAAAGGCTGAGCCCATTGTGAATGGTGCCAGCCCTGGCCTGGTGGTCCTGGGTCCTATAAGAAAGCAGGCTGAGCAAGCTGTGAGGGGAAAGCCAATAAGCAGCACTGCCTCCAGGCTCCTGCACTGTTTGAGTCCCTGTCCTGACTGCCTTTGAGATGAACTGTGATATGTAAGTGTAAGCAAAATAAACCCTTCCTCCCCTACTTGGTTTTGGTCATGGCATTTCATCACAGCAGTAGAAACCCTAATTAAGACAGGGCCTTTGGGAAATAATTAAGTTTGGAGGAAAATGCAGTGCCCATGATAGAATTGGGCTCTTCTAAAGAGATACCTGGAAGCTAGCCCTCTTCCTGCCTCCTCTCTCCCTCTCCTCACATCCTTCTCCACTCTCCCTTCTTTCCCCTCTTTCTTTATAAACACAGCAAAGGTAGCCACAGATATATGCAAGGCTATAAAGTGGGGGTGGCTCACAGGTACCCCATCATGCTGGGATCTCCTCTTAGACTACCTGTCTCCAAAGCTAAAAGGAGATCCCTATAGTCTAAGGGACCCCTTCTATGGCATTGAGTTATGACGGCTAGAGATAAAATAATTCCTATTTCAAAACTTTTTTTTAATCTGAGAAACAAGGCAGCATTTTTACTATCAATTTGATGTTTAAAATTAGTACATTAATTTTTTTCTTATTCTCCATGTTTATATTAGAAATTTGTATTTAGGAAATCATTCAATTACTCTGTGATTCCAGTTATACCACATAACACATTCAGTTTATTCTCTCAAGACTTAAAACTCTTCACTAGTTCTGAAATCCTATACATTTTATTCTTTATATTGCCTATATGTGTTAGTATGCACCTTTTTTACAATGAAAAAAATAAGTTTATTGATATGTTTATACCTATCATTTTAATAAGCATTAAGCAGAACCATAACAAAATTTTCTGGAAAATGAGCAATACAATTTAAAATAAAGTTTGGGGGCTTATATATTTCAAAGCTTTTGTAACAAGCTACTACATCTTCGTAAGCAGACATTCCTGCTCAGGAAGGTCCTCTATTGCCCAGCTTTTAAAATGTGTTCCACTAGGGACGGGAGAGATGGTTCAGAGGGTAAGAGTACATACTCTTCCAGAATACCCAAGTTTGGTACCCAGCACCCATGTCCGGCATCCTCTCAACCTTCTGTAACTCCAGCTCCAGGGATTCTGATGCGTCTGGCCTCCCTAGGCATCTGTACTCACGTGCACATACCCGCCCCCCCCATATATATATAATCATTATAATGCATTTTATTTAAATAAAATGCATTTTATTTCACATATAATTGAATGAGCTAAGCAAAAGACACAAGTTTTGCACTTAAAAAGCCCTATTTTAAGAGCAAGTATGTTTTTCTATTTTTCAACGGCTTTTTCAAATCCTTCAGGGATTCTAAGTTAATGAACTAGGACAAATTCCCTTCTAAACAAATGACACAGATCTTGGTATTTCTCATGTCTCTGCTTAAGAGCAGCTGGGTTTTCAGACCTCTTTGTCAAGTGGCAGAGAAATAGATGGCCAGTTTCTCTCTGGTGGATGTTGACACTTTACAGAACTTATCCTTTGGCCCAATTGTTGGTATATGAAATATAACAACAACAACAACAAAAAACCAGGACCCCTCCCTCCAAGATCTCATCTCCCTCCACTTGCCATACTAAATCTCCAGAATACAGTTATCAGGGTTCCTTTCTCCAGTTTATAGTTATAACTAGCTATCATTGCAAGAACAGCCTTCCCAAGTGTAGTGGGCCAGATGTTCAACTGCCTTGGAGCATGCTTTAAAACACAGCTCTCCTCATGCGGCAGAAGAATCTCTAGAACTTGAAGAAACTTTCTTTTGCCTTCTACTATGCTTTGATCCAGATTGTCCTCCAAAGTGCACACAATAAAGGTATTCCCCAGTGTGGTGCTGCTGGGAGGTGATGGGACCTTGTGATAGTTTGAATAAGAATGGCCCCCCAAGGCTCATGTATTTGAATGCTTGGTCATTAGGGAGTGGTGCTACTTGGACTGGATTAGGAGAGATGACATTAGAGTAGGTGTGGTTT
>LZPO01017469.1:99641-110016 GCA_001675575.1 Neotoma lepida
GTTGTTATTCAGGACTCCAGTCCATGCTATAGTGTCAACCATATTTGGAGAGGGGGAGAAGTCTTGCCTCCTCAACTGAATTTTTCTAGAAGTGTCCTTAGAGACATACCAGTAGACAAACCTAGTCAGGTTGTCACTGAAGATCAACCACCAGTCACCAAGAGAGCAGATCTACCTGCTGAACTCTTTAAGATCTTCCTTTCTGTAGCCAAGCCTTGATGCCCTGCCTGTGAGGGGCTATCCTCCGCTCATCCCTCTCTCTTCCCTTCTTTCATTGTTCAGCTCATTAGGGACAATGGCCCATGTACAGTCTGCTCCATGTGTCCCATATCAGCTAGAAGTGGGGAGCAGGAGAACAGGAAATGTCATTGTGTAGTCAAGCAGGTGCTTGGAATAGAGAATTCATCCCAGCACCAGGGAGGCCGAGACAGGCAGATCTCTGTGAGTTTGAGGCCAGTTTGGTCTACATAGCAAGTTCCAGTCCAGCTAAAGCTATATAGTGAGACTCTGTCTCAAAAATAAAAACAAAACCAAAACAGAATAGAAGGGTCAGAGTGAGACAACCTGGCTTTTTGTCATATCTGTGCCTAACCATGTGAGTTGGGACAAGCCTCAACATTTGACCATGGTGTCTTCTGTTCTAATACAAGAATGATACTGGCCTGGATTATGGTGATATTTTATTTGTCCTCTAACAAATAAAGCTTGCCTGGAGATCAGAGGAAAAAGCCAGCCACTATATTAAATATAGAGGTCAGGCAGTAGTAGCACACACCTTTAATCCTAGCATTTGGGAGGCAGAGATTCATCCGGATCTCTGTGAGTTCAAGGCCACACTGGGAACAGAGCTAGATGTGGTGGCACACACCTTTAATCCCAGCACTACTTAACCATAGAGATCTAGAGGTCTGTATAGATAGACAGGAAGTGATAGAGCTGGGCAGAAAGAGGAAGTGATGTAGCTGGGCAGAGAGAGGAAGTAAGATGGCAGGGCACAGAAAGGTATATAGGTGTGAGTATACAGGAAGTAGCTCTCTCTTGGGCTGAGGATTTCCTAGCAGTAAGAATTTGTGGCTTGGCTTGTTCTATTCCTCTGATCTCTCAGTTATCACCCCAATAACTGGCTCCAGGTTTTTTATTAGTAAGACTGTTTAGCAATTCATCTTATACTGGATGGGTTCAGGTCCAGCCTTTTTTCTTCCTTAATCCCCTTTCCCCAGCTCTGTTCCCTGAGGAGGGAGGCAGGAGTGAATCCATGGCTGGTTAGTGGGCCAGGTAATGAGTTGTGCAATCTCACCCTCTGAAGAAGTATGACATTTTTTTGCCAGCTTCTCGAAGCCAATAACTCAACACGAGTTCTGCCCTATTGCTCTCTTCCAGAGTGAAATAAGCCTGACCTGAGATAGATTCAGTCAAGAAGACCCTCCCTTGCCTTTTCTGTGTTTATCTCACTGTTGCTGTTGTTACTTTGGTCACCTTCTCAGTGGACTCAGAGCAAAAGAACAGAGGGCAGAGACTGAAGCATGGCTTGATGGCAAGTACAGGTATTGGCCTGCTCTTCACATTGCTGCCTCCATGAAGTCTAGCCTAGGCTTGGGACAAGAGCCATCTGCTCACAAAGCTTGGGGTCAGCCATGGCTTGGCCTCAGCACCTGTTCCTGGGGACAGAGGCAGAATAGCACTGAGCTTCTAGTTCCTCACCGTCCTCTGTCACCTGAACAGACCCAGTGAGAGGACCATCTTACCAGATCTTTTTGACAATGTCATCCAACAGTCTAACAGAAAACCATCAGCCTTGGTTTGCTTTCTGTTGCTGTGACAGACACCATGACCAAAAAGCAATAGGGAGGAAAGGACTTATTTGAGCTTACACATCAGGTAACGTCCACCATTGAGTGAAATAGGGACAGGAACTCAAGGCAGGAACCTGGAGCAGATCCCACGGACGAAGGTTGTTTACTGGCTGGGCCCTCCCACATCAACCCTTAATCAAAACAGTTCCTCACAGACATATTTGACTGAGGCAATTCTTCAATCTAGATTCCCTCTTCCCAGGTGACTCCAGATTATGGCAACTTGACAATCAAAACTAACCAGGATGCCATCTAAAAAATATGTAAAGCGATGGTTTTGAATTCCAAGCTTTTCATGTCTCAGTTTCCACTTCTGTTAAATGTAGTTTGAAAATACTCATGTTGCCGAGATGTCCATCAACAGATGAATGGATAAAGAAAATGCGGTAAAAGAAAAATGAAATAGTGATATTGCAAGAAAGTGGATGGAAATGGGAATCATTATATTAAATGAAGTGACTTGACTCAAAAAGATAAATTCCTGTTCTCTCTCATATGTGGATTTTAGATCCGGTTCTTATATATCTATCTATATGAAGGCATATAGGTCATGGACAAAAAAAAAGGGAGCATAGAGGTAAACAGGGTCTTAAAAAGGGTTGGGAGGAGGTCCTTACATATGACATGAAAGCATAAAGGGCTACTGAGGGGTGGAAGGGAACAGAGCAAGAAGGTGAGTCAAGGATTGGGGACAGGGAAGGAACATCAACAAAAATGAAATGTATGGAAATATCATAATGAAATGTACGGAAATGTCACAATGAAATGTATGGAAATGTCATAATGAAATGTATGAAAATGTCGTAATGAAACCCATTACCTTGTATTCCAAGTTAAAAACAAAGAGTAAATAAACCCTAAACTCTTAAGCCTACACACACACACACACACACACACACACACACACACACACTACTTTGGAGAACCACTGGAGGAATGCTTTGGGTTTACACACTAAAAGGCATCATCTGCCATCATGTGATTTATTGAAAACGTCTTCCTGTGCTCTGTGTATAATCTGAGTGGCCCCCTAAGGTCTTTAAAATGTTTCTTCTCTGGGATGCAGATCTGTGGGGGTGCTGTGGACTTTCAAGAAGTAGGGTCTTGAGAAGGGGTGTCCATCCTGAGGTCATGGCGAGAGCATTGTGCTTTCAGAAAGGCCTGTGAGACCTGCTCACCATCTCTCTTTCTCTCTGGTTCCCACTGCAGCTGCAACCTTTGACCCTGGAAGGCTCTCCAGGGCTGGCCTCACCAGGGGTTCTATCAATTGGGCTGCCTGATCTTGAACTTGAACCTCCAGAACCATAAGCCAAAATAAACCTCTTTACTTAATAAATAGTCTTTGTAAGGCCTTTCATTACAGTGACAGAAAGCTGAGTGAAAAACTGTAAAGTTAGTTTAATATTAAAACTCACTGGCAGGATAGTTCAGTGGGCACAGGCCCTTGCTGCCTGGTAACCTGAGTTTGATCCCAGAGCCCACATGGTAGAAGCAGATAACCAATTTTAGAATGTTGTCCCCTGACTTCCAAACATGTGCTGTGGCGCATGCTCCCATAAATAAATCAACCTAAGAATTGAATGAACAAACAAACAAGCCCCTGTAGGCCATATTCCTTATGAGTGATTTCTTAAAGCTCTATAAATCAGGGTTGCCCACCTGCTGTATTCTCCCATTGAGATGTAGCCAGTTGCACCTTACAACTGTCTCCACTTGGTTCCTAATTTCTAGCAGCAAATGGGCTGCTTCTCTTCCTGTGGCTATCCCTTAGCAAGCTCTGCCAGCTAGTTCTGGTATTCACATCTATTTGCTCCATGCTGTTGCTAGCCTTTCTGAAATTCACACATGGAAAGCACGGCGCTGGTCCCACAGCTATTCTCCAAGCAGCAGCACTGACCTCATGGATGGAAACAAGCAGAAACATCTCAGCACATCTCCCACATATGTGCCAAACAGCATGTCTAACCCACACGATAAGCTAGCTGTAGGACTCTAAATAAGGCTAATTTTCTGAAACCATAGACATCATCTCAGGGAGAAAAAAAGTAAAATCCCAAATCTTCAGCACTAAAAATTCTATGAAAGACATGTTAGGAGTTTTTATATTTTTAAGTCAGGAGATGAATGGATGCCTGCAGGTAATTATAGCAGAATAAAAGTGAAAATCAGCCATGTAGCTACACAACTGATCACAGATGGCTGTGGGCATCTCCAAGCCTCATTACTATCAAAACCCAGGTGTTGCTGCACCCTCTGCCTTTCTCACTGGGCCCTTTTGTGGAGCCAGGTGCTGGCAGAGAGTGCTTCTTCTCCAGTACATCATTAGCACCTCTGGTCCTAGGAGGCTCCAGGGGATTCCATCTCAGAGTCCACACCAGAACCCACAAAGGAAGGGGTGGAACATTCACTGGACCAGTACCTTGGCCACCAGTCCTGACAGCATAGCACAGCCGGTCACATCTCATGCACAGGGGCCCCATATCATCTCAGAGAATGACAGTGTAGAGAACAGTGGACTCCCTGGCTCAGTCAGCTACCCTAGCATAGGCATCTCAGGCAGAAGTCTAGTACATGTGTCTCTTGTCCTGTGTGGAGGCCAGAGGTCAACTTCTGGTGTCATTCTTCAGGAGCCATCCATCTTACTTTTTGAGACAGGTCAGTGGGACCTCAGGCTCACTGATGAAGCTAGGCTGGCTGGTAATTCAGCAAGCCCCAGGTATCTACTGCCTCTACCTCTTCAGTGCTGGGGTAACACAAGCACCTCCACTCCAAGTCTTGTTTATTTGTTTGTTTTTTTGTTTATTTATTTTACATGGGTTATGGGGACAGAATTCAGTCTTCATTTGCCATACTCAAGCATTGCACAGCTACTTCTCAAGTTCCAGACTAACAGGATATACATGAGGCACTGGATATAAATCCATGATTGTAGAGACCTTGTTCCTTCCTTTCTAGGCACCAGAGCAAAGGTGAGGCTGATGCCGTTACTTGAGTCGGCTTCTCACCAGCAAGCAGTGCAGACTCCATCTCTTCATTAGTGGGGAGGTCTCTGACTGGCCAATGAACACTTAACACATAACACATTTGTTTTACTCAGCATAATTATAATCCTGCACTGATGAAAGAATTTGTTCCTTTTAGCATGCCCCTAGTCCCATTTTTCTCACATGGAGATGGAGTAGCTCCTTCAGACTACCCCAGGACAGGTATCCATTCTTTGAACAGTCCGAGGAAACAGAACTGGCCACTCAAATTGCTTTTGTTTTGATCCAGAGTATCTGTCTGGATAGGTATATAGCTCAACAGTAGAGCAATATTTGATGGCAGAAATGTCTGACAAAGGGAGGATTGTAGAGGGTGAGGAAAAGTGGGTCTTCAATTTCCAATGCTGACCTCTTCAAGCATTCCAGATTACAAGGGGGAAATTTAGAGATACTCCATCTGGATCAAAAGCATCACGTGGAAATTCTCATTTCTCAGCCATGTTTGTCGAAACCTCTTATTCAACAATGACGGACTTCTTCCAGTCATGGAGTCTGAATTGATGTGGGAGACAAGCTCCCACATTTATGACAAGGTACTCTTGAGGAGAGAGGGATAAGAGATATTAGATAGAAGGATAGGGGGAGAGAAACAGATAGAAACACAGGATAGCCATGGGAGGGCCTGGGTCATTATCCACTGGCCCCTTCTCTCTCTTCTAAAGGGCTATTTATAGGAATGCCAAGGGGTGGAGCAAAAGACCTCCCCCTCAGCACAGCCAAGTGAAGACCCTTCCAATCACCTGGCAACTACTCACATGGTCAAGCAATCCTCTAATGCAGCCCTGCTGGGTAAAGTAAGCTCAGACCTCACTAGGAAACCTTTGTGGGCCTTCACAACTCCCCCTTCTTGGTGTAATAAAGGGCCTCCCAGGCCCTTCAGGTAGACTGTGCCTGGCTTAGGTTGATCTTCTTAAATAATCTTCCTTACCCATCATGGAGATAAACTTTCCATCAAGCATACTCTGGCTTGGGTTGGAAGCTATCAAGAAGAAAGTTGCCTGTCTTTAACTACAAGCCTCTGGCAGGAGGGGATACAGAGCTAACTCAGCTCTAACTCAGGTCCCTACTAAGAGCTTGCAAACATCCATAGAAATTTCATAGCTGCCACACCTCCTAGTAAAGGAGTAGAGGATAATAAAGATGGAATATCCTTTTTGGAATGGGTCTAAGGTGACTACAGCAGTCTTAGCTGCACCAAGCCCTTTTCTAAATCAAAACTCTCTCCTAACAGATGTTCAATAATATTTTCAAGAGATTATTTTGATTCCCAGGAGAAAACAGTCATTTCAAAACACTTCAAAGTATCCACTCAAGTAAAAAAAACCCATGCTAATTATAAAGACGCTTTTAGCTGTTTAAGTAGCTCATATGTACATGTGTTGCTATCACAACAGTAGAATTTCTGTACAAACTAACTAGATTTTGAGGTCACCGCTTTGTGGGAGGCCTACCCCTTTCTAAACAAAAACAAAGGAGGAGTGGAAACTGTTAGGAAGAAGACAGAAAAGCTCCCCTAATTACAACTATGACACTTTCACTTAAGTTTTCCAGGGGCCAGTGAGACCATAAAGTTATATTTTAAGCTATTATAAAAAGTGTTCAAATATATCTGAAGGTAAAAAGTAATAAAAAAAAACATTCTAGTATAAACATCACTATACACTTTTTACAAACTTACATTCAACATTTACACTTTTTACAAACTTATATTCAAAAGGAAACTCTATAGAACTATTTTACAAAGTTTAGAACACATCTAGAAAGAATCTCTTAACAGAACTAACTTACGTTCAAAAGTAAACTTTATTAGCAAACATCTAAAAGAGATTTCTTAATTGAACTATTACATTTTCTTCTAACAAGACAGANAGTACGCAAACCATTTCTAAAGTTTGGAGTTTATATCATTCTAAGCTTTATTTGGTGACTGAGGGTAAAATTCCCTCTTAATTTTTTAAAGCTGCTTTTTAAGACTGCTGAAGGCTCTTTCTACTATGCCTTGTCCTTGAGGATTATAAGGAATGCCTGTTTTATGTTCAATTTACCATCTCACTTTTCCATAGCAAATAATCCCCACCTAACAGGCAGGCTGTTCACCTGTTTCCCATTCCTGGGAGACGAGCTAACAAAGCTTGTGGGAAAAAATGGCATTTTGGGCTTTTGAGGGGCCTATACTGGCAGTCCTTTCCTTGAGCATTTTGCTGCTCTGTTATGGTTAAAATTTGAAAGCTTTTATCCCAGTCTGTCTGTGTTTTCTCCAGGCCTGCTTGCCTATGCTGCCTCACTTTTGCAAACCACATTTCCCAAGTTGCCTTTCTTTATGCCATCACACTGTTATGAACTACATTTCCCAAGCTGCCTTACAAACTACATTTCCCAAGCTGCCTTTCTTGGTCCAGGAGAAAACTTCCATTCACACAGTCTGTATTCATACTGAAGTCAAAAATCAAGCTTTTGCTTTTACCATGGGAGGTTTTTGTCTTCCCTAAGCTTGTATTAGGATGCCTGTGTTACCATTTGACAGGTGTACCTCTCTAATCAGATTTTTCACCTGACACTGTTCCCAGAGTGGGTCGCATCCATCCGAGTGCACTCAGACTGGCGCTTGTTGACAGAAGCAACTTCACTGCCCCTGCCTCACTGGATCAGTGAAAAGGAATGAGAGTACTTGAAAAAAGAGCTTTTTCAGAAAGCTCTTCCCTGATATCAGCTTTTCTATCAGCTTTTCCCTGATAGAAAAAGTTCTTTTTCAAAAGAGCTTCTTTTGAAGCCACAGGCACTGTGTAGCCCCACTTACCAACTCGGGACTCACAGTCAGGTGGGTGGTTCCCTCACCACCTCTGCTGTAGTTCCACCCTTGAGGAAACTGCCTGGCAACCACAGGGACCCTATTATCCCTGGAACACACTCAAACTTGGAGGTGCTTGCTCCCTGGCCCTCCACTAATTGCTTCCCAATTGCTGGTTAGAAGCAGAGACATAAAGCTAACAGTGAGGATCTGCAATGCTCCAGGGGATTTTTTTCTATGCTAGGGCAGTTACGAGTGACTCTCCCATTCTGATAGATGTTTCTTCCAGGTGAATTTAATTTTTGCCCCTACAGAAAGAGAAAAAAAACCTGAAAAGGAAAGATCTGAAAAGCTTTCAGTTTTTGAGAGAAAGATTACTAAGTTTTCCCCAAGACTTGTGTTCCCAATTCTTGGCTTCATGGCCAAGAGGAAACTAATTCTGATGGTACAATGTTATCATACAGTGGCAATGCCAGCAAAGTGAAGAGTTTTATTTCACTCACATCTGCCTCAGGGAAAATTCTTCCCTTACGTCTCAGGGTTTAAAGCTAAGGTATTCACAGGCCNAAAGCTTCCACAGGAATCTTTTTCTGTCCATTTTCCTTCATAGTATTTTTTCATGACTCTGATTCTTCCCAGGAGTTTGCATTCACAGTTCCATAGTTGGAAAATCAAGGACATAGCTCCTCTGTCTTGTTACTTATCCATCTTACCCTAAGTTTTTTCTTACCCAGTATTCCTAATTCTATTCTAAATTTCTTCTTACCCAATATTCCTATACCTAATCCTATGTTTTTACTTAATTTTTATAGATAGAAATTAAGAAAGAAAAAAAAAGAAACCTAGATAGAGATATTTGCTGCAGTCTCACTTTTCACTTCAGCATTTATTTCAGCCACTTTACTTTCACTCCTGAGAATAAAATACCACTGCCTTTATTTTTAATCCATCATTGGGCATGCCCCCTTTCACCCATGATGCTCCCCTCTCCTTTTACCAACTCCCCTGTCCCTGTTCCTGGTGTCATCTGTAGGAGATCCATTCTCACTTTTTCCCCAGGGTACTCTTGAGGAGAGTTATAAGAGATATTAGGTAGAAATATAGAGGGAAGAGAAACAGATAAAAACACAGGATAGCCTCAGGAGGGCCTGGATCATTATCCGCCAGGCTCCTTCTGTCTCTTCTAAAGGGATATTTATAGGAATGCCAAGGGGTGGAGCAAAAGACCTCCCCCTAGCACAACCAAGTGCTTTCCAATCACCTGGTAACCACACACGCGGTCAAGCAATCCTCTAATGCAGCCCTGCTGGGTAAAGCAAGCTCAGATGTTGGTAGGAAACCTTTGTGGGCCTCCACAAATTGATATGATTTTGCTGAATTGCTTTGGTAGGTGGAGACAAGACTCCCAAGGCTGAGAGACTTGGAGGAGGTGGCTCTGTTCACTGAGTCTCTTGACCCCTCACACAGGGTGGGAGCACAGGGTTGCTGGGCTCCAGCGCCTGCCCAGAACAGTCTACAACCAGAACAACCTCAGTCTGCACAGACTCCACCCCGAGATGTTCCAGAAGGCCACCTGCCATCAGTCATTAACCAACCATTCTAAAGTTGCCTGGGGCAGTCCCCCCCCACCCCCCAAATGACAGCCACCACCCACTCCATTTCACAGGCTGTGACCAGCATTTTTGAAAACTAAGGAAAGGAGAATAGAAAACATCAGAGTGACAGTGAGTCTGTGTCATGACATTCATTCCCTGATGGCATTCTTTTTTCAGCCTAGAACCTGGAACGTAATTCTGCTGCAGCTCTCAGTCAAGGCAGACAGCAGGCAGCCTCCCTTCTCAATTTAGATTTTTAAAAACAATTTTTATTTTATTACATTCATTTATTTTGTTATTTCTAGAGTGTGTGTGTACACACATCCATGGCATGGTGCGGCAAGTGGAAGTCAGAGGATAACTCTCAAGGGAGTAGGTTTTCCTGCTACCAGCTGGGTTCAAATAACCAGTCTCAGCATGTCAAGCCTCCTTGGAGGCACACACTTCACTCACTAAGCCATCTCTCCAGCTCGTACTTTTTATTACTATTTTAAACTCTGCTTTCAGCACTAATACACAGTGTACTTCATTCCTCATGCCTCTGTATCCATAGTCCTTATGTTAGTTTTATTATGACTTTGACAATAAATCTGCCTAACAGAAACAACTAAAGGATGAAAAAACTTTTTTTAGGTCATGGATTCAGAAGTTTAAATCCATAGTTGTTGGTTCTGTTGAATCTTGACCCACAGTAAGGCAGACTATAACAGGAACATGTGGTAGAGTTCACCTCATAATGAACAGGAAACAGAACAGAGGGGGCTGGGAACCAGGTATGACCTGCAAAGGCATGCTTCCAGGGACTACTTCCTCCACATAGGCCCTACCTCCTGAAGGTTCCAGAGCCTTCCAGATAGCACCACCAGCTAGGGAACAAGCAATCAATACAAGAAACTATGGGGGACATTTTATATTGAAGCATAACATTCCGCAAAGATATCAAGTACTCCTGCATACCTATTCACCTCAAACAGGTGATTTTAAGACATGTATTGTTTTTAAGACGGGAGCAGCTTGCATAAAATCTATGTTATTTAAAACAATTCCAAACCTTTGCATTTTACCATTTTACAGAACTTAAACCCACCCTCCCTT
>LZPO01017469.1:110046-120580 GCA_001675575.1 Neotoma lepida
ACATGGTGGAAGGAGAGGCCTGACTCCCAAAAGCCATTCTCTGATGACCACACACACACACACACACACACACACACACACACACACACACACACACACACGTTCCTTTCTCAGGTCAAGGTTGCAAATGAGAGAACGCTTCTAGGATTTGCCCTGAGATTCATCAGCATCCCATGACTGCCACACCTCCACTTCTGGCTTCTCAAACCCTGCATGTTTACAGAGGCCCTCTGTGGACAGTGACCTCGCTGCCCTCTAGGTTTGGTGCAGTAGCTAAGCCCAACCCACTCCCTGTGAGTGTGCCGTAGCTGACGGGTTAATCCTCCTTGCACTGAAGCCTGACACGGTGTGAACCATAACCGCCCCCTCACAGCTGTTACGGCATCTCAAGTGCCTGACAAGAAGCATTCATGTCTGACCTAAACCTCACCTGTTGCAACGTGACTCCACCTCGTAGACTCGTTCTGTCAGAGGGCCAACAGTTAATTCTCACACCCCTGCGATGAGCTTGCTGCTGCTGTCCAAAGCCCCGAGGAGCCTGTGGGTTGGTGCTGCAGTTCAGCTGCAGAGACGGTACACCATAAATCACCAGCGGGGCCACATGTGCTGTAAAGGTAGAGGCGCTGGAGGTGCCGTGGAGAGAGTGGAAAGGCTGCCCTGGGATAGCCTGGCTGGGCGCATGGAGGTGCAGGTTCCCTTGAAGCCCTGCTTGGAGCTGGACACCAGCCGATGCCTTCCTCCTGGGACTCCTTTTCCTTAAACTTCTCTTTTCAACCTTGATAGTCTCCATTAATCTCCCTTTTTGTAGCCATGCTTTAGCCCTTTTGTGCCCTCTGTTCTGAGGTTTTTTTCTTTTTTTCTCCAAACTGAATGTTTGCATCTCCTCCCCCAGGGTATCAGCAACCAGACCTTTAAGAGGTTAGCACTCCCATGCACTGTGATCAGTCCCTTATAAAAGGAGACTTCAGAAAGCAGGCCCTGCCACCCACCATATGAGGCTGCAATGAAAACACAGGGATCCTGAGCCAGGAGCCAGGGCCCTCACCGTACCCTAATCTTGTACTTCCCAGCCTCCAAATTGANTGTTGGCTACAGGCTACTTCCCACTTCATGTTGTTTTGTTCCGGCAGCCCAGGACACTAAGATACTTCCTCTATAATGTAAGCTCCATGAAGATCTAGTATAGCGCCTGGCAGTCACTTTGTGTTCAGTAGATATATGGAACCCATTTTTCCTGGGCTTTGTTAGGCTGACACAAGAGGGTGATGCCGTTTAAACTGGGCTCCCACTGCTAACACTGAAGCTGAGAACTCAAGTTCTCCGGCCCGGTTATTCCTGTCAAGGCCCATGGTCTGCAGGTGCCTCCTGCTCTTCTGAAGCTTCCTGGATACAGCTTCAGTGTGCTCAGGAACAAGTTGCTGCAGACATCGCCTCAACTCTGGAGATACTAACAAGCTGAAGAGTTCTACATACACTGAAGCTTTCTGTGACGTGACTCAAGGCCAGGGCCACAGCCATGAAGAAGGAGAGAGAGCTTTTTTCCCTGGCAAAATCCCTGTCACAAGACTCCAAAGCATCCTGGCGCTGTGCCTTGCACATGGAGGGTTCGAACTAAAATAATGTTTCCATATTTACTTCAGGGGCCTTCCTCCTTGTATGCAGGCTCACATCTGTGGACATCAGCTGAGGTCAAGGGGCAGTATTCACAATCAATCTCACTGATCACAGAGGCCTTGGAATTTGGACGAACTTATTAGTCCAACTGTTCCTTGGAGCCAGAGATCCAGGAACTATGTACTGTCCTCTGAGAAAGAAAAAGAGATGACTTTAGTCCACCAGTGCTCCTGATGCCAGTGGGGTGTGATGGCCTTGGAGCTTGAAAGGCACCAGCAAATCATTTCAATGTGGAGCCTTGGGTTGGCCTAGGAACTTGTCCTGTCCCTGATCGAGCTTGTGCATTTGTCATTCAGATTTTATACAATATCCTGGAGTTTATGTATGGCCAGGAAATCAGTCAATTAGGCTGGGTCTCCAGACATGACCAATGACTGAATCTCATCCAAGGACCTGGCTTCTCAGCAAACTCATGGACATTCTGTTCTGCCTAGAGTGGTCACAGAGTGGGAATGGCACAGAAGATACCATCTTTCCTGTCAGGACAACTGCAGTATATGGGACCACTGCTGTTCCTCACACTCTTCAACAGTTTATTGTGTATGGGGTGCACCCAGCTAAACGTGGGTCTTCTACTGCTTTGTGGGTATACTGTGTGTTGTGGTAACCCATCTGCAAGATGGAAACATTTTATTTTTTTGTTTATCCAACAATCAACAAATTGATGGGTTGTGCTTGTTCTTGGTTTATTGTTTGTTTGGTTGCTTTGCTTTGCTTTTTGAGATAGTGGTCTCATATGGCTCAGGATGGCCTCAAACCTGCTATATTTCAAAGGATGACCTTGAACACCTCANCCTCTTGCTTCCACTTCTTACATGCTGGCATTACAGAAGTGTGCCACCATGCTTTGCTAGCAAATAGCTGCTGACTGCTGACTGGGTCACGGATTACTCCTTTCAAAGCCATAAACAAACAAACAAACAAAAAAGATAAGGTTGGGGGAAGAGAGCTGACTCACTGGGTTAAAAAAATATTGCCACATGAGCATAAGGACCTGAGTTTGAAACCCCAGAACCCACACAAAGGCCGGACACAGTGCAAGCATCTGTAATCCCAGTGATCCAATGGGGAGATAGGAGATATGACAAAAGAATCCCAGTAGCTGGTAGGCTATCTAGCCCTGGCATTTGCAGTGCAAAAACAAAAAAAAGAAAAACAAAACAGAAAAACAAAAAATAAAACCATAAAGAGACTTCTCAAATGAAATAGGTGAGGACTGATGATCAACACCCAAGGTTGTCCTCTGACTTCCACACATATGTAGACACACACACACACACACACACACACACACACACACAGAGAGAGAGAGAGAGAGAGAGAGAGAGAGAGAGAGAGAGAGAGAGCTTATTCTTCTTTGTTAGACCATAAATGAACATGCTTTAAGTAAGGAAATCAAAGTAAAGAGATAACTTGTTAGAATCAGACTGACGAGCCTATGAAAATGGACACATGGAATGTGCCTTGACTTCACTGCCCTTTCCCTTCATAGCTCCCTTTTTCCTTTTATTGTCTAGTGTTCACATCAGAAAGATGAAAGCTCACTTCCCTGACCTCCCTTACTGCTAGGTACAGCAGTCTGACACATCGTGACTCTAGGGATGCTGGGCAGGGCTTCCCTTCCAAGAAACTGCAGAGCCATGTAAGAAAGGACTTTGACCCTTTACCTTTTCTTGTTGTTGAGAACATAGACAAGATGTCCAGAGGCACAGCAGCTGTCTTGTAATCCTGAATGTAATCACAAGGAAGAAATTCAAGATACTATGACTGACACAATAGAAGCAAAAGAGAACCTAATCCCTGGTGGCATCAGTGAGCCTTGCACAGCCTCGACCCAACTTCCTTGGGCGTCTTAATGATCAGTGAGACAAACCAGGCACACTGGTGCATGCCTATAATCCCACACTTGGGAGGTGAAGACCAGAAAATCAGGAGTTCAAGGATAGGTTAGGATATATAGACAGTTCCAGGCTAGTCTATGCTACATGAGCCTGTGTCTAAAAAATAAATAAATAAATAAATTAGTGGCTGAGGATGCAGCTCAGCAACAGGGCACTTGATTTGCATGTGCAAGACCCTGGGTTCAATCCCCAGACCTGCTGCTGATAGTGATATTGCACCAAATAATAATAATTTTATTAAAAATAACAAGAGACAAAGTTCTATCAGTTTAGTTAAATTTGTTTCTATCAGTTGTGTTAAGTTTGAATCAGCAAGATACTTTGTTAACGAATAGAGGAATATGAAATTTGAAGAGTGAAGCCACAGTGTGATTGTGGAAGTCTTCTCTGAGGTAGCATTGCAGTTGAGGCGTTGAATGCTTAGTAGCCAGCTGTGATCGAGGCGGAAAGGGTGACAGACAGAGAATCACAAGTGCAAAGGTCTTGAGACAGGAACAAGTCTGATGATGTATTTGGGGAATAGCGTGTGCCTGATAAATCATGAACAAGGGCTATTTTAACTACTCCAAAGGTTCTAGAGGTAAGGGAGGGAGGGGCTAGCCTGCAGGGGTTCCTGTGAGCCAGCTCTAGAACTCTGGATTCTATTTTAATTCCAAGAGTGAGATTTGAGATGGATGGACTTAAGATATATTTTGCTTTTTAGGACAAGCCATACTTTAAATTTTATCATTATTGTGTGTATATGATGTGTGTATGTGTATGTAGGGAGGGGAGCATGTGTGGTGGTCAGAAGATAAGTTGCCACAATCTGTTCTTGTCTCTCACTGTGGCATCCAGGGATCAAACTTTCATATCAGGTTCCTTTAATGGCTGGGTCAGCTCTCCCACCCTGAGTTGTATTTTAGAAATAAATCCTTTAGTGAGACTCGACTAACTAAATACAGGAAAGAAGAACATGGGGACTTAAAAAATAGGTCCTAGATTTTTGTTAGGAACAACCATGTAGAACAGGGAAGCATTCCTCGAGTGAGGAAGAGAAAGAGCGGGAGAGAGCTTGGTGGGAAAAGGAGGGAAAGTAGAATCAACAGTCTCCTGTAGAGGCTTCCTCAAGCAGCTGCTGGGAGCAGATGCAGAGACCCACAGCCAAACATTAGTCAGAGCTCCAGGAACCCTGTGGAAGAGAGAGGCGGGGCTTGGGGAACCCTGTGGAAGAGAGGAGGAAGGACTGTAGGAGCCAGAGGGGTTGGGGACACCAGGAGGACACCAGGAGGACACGGCCCACAGAATCAACTAAGCAGGGCTCCTCATGGGGCTCACAGAGACTGAAGTGACAATCATGGAGCCCGCATGGGTCTGCACTAGGTCCTCTGCATACATGTTGTGGTTGTTAGCTTGGGGATTTTGTAGGATTCCTAACAGTGGGATTGGGGGTGTCTCTGACTCTTTTGTCTGCTCTTGGGACCCTTTAGCTCCTACTGGGTTGCCTTGCCGCCCAGGCTTGATATGAGGGTTTGGACCTAGTCTTATTGTAACTTGTTATGCTGTGTTCAGCTGATATCTCTGGGAGGACTGCTCTTTTCTGAAGGGAAATGAAGGAGTAGTAGATCTGGGCTGCGGGGTGGTGTGGGGTGGAGGGGGTGGGGGAGACTAGGAGGAGTAGAGGGAAGAGAGGCTGCATTTGGGATGTACCGTTTGAGAAAAGAATAAAGAAAAAGAAACAAAAATAATCTCATGTCCAATTGAGTTTGAGAAGCCAGTTTCAGCTGTCAGTGGCCATGTGATCTGGGTGACTGGATGCATGAGTGTGAAGCTTCAGGGACAGGCCAAGCTGCAGCCAGGCCATGGGAACCGCCCACCTGGGGGTGGTGTTTAAGGCATGGGTCTGAATCCACATATAAAGTTAGAATGCAGGGAGCAAGGCAACAGAGAAGAGTGGAGCCAAGAGACTCCTAGAAGGCAGGGAGACGATGGAAAGAGAGAGTTAGCTCTGATGGAGGGGGCAAAGCCCTCGCCAGGCTGGGCTGGGTGGGTGTCTGCTTCTCTTCTGTAAGAGCTGTCTCTCAAGAGAGTTGAGAAGAGCCTTGTTTTTGTGGGATGAAGACAAAATGAGAAGAACTTCATTGGAGAGAGTTTTGCTCTGAATGAGAGCAGGAAACAGGGTCAGTAGGGCTTGGGATAATGAGGGATTTGGGAGGACTTTGTTAGAGGGCAGACTGTGTTTGCATAGTCCTACAAATTGTAGAGAGGACAGTGGTGAGGGCTGGATATTCACTGAGCTCCTACTACATATCAGACACATTACAAATAAATCCTCCCTTATTCCTCCCAATGGAGCAACAGACAAAGCTAGGTTTTTGTTGTTTGTTTGCTCTCTGTGCTGGGGGTTGAGCCCAGGGTCTAGCACATGAGAGCAAGCACTCTACCACTGAGCTACATCCCCAGCCCCATGTTTTGCTTTTTTAAGACCTTAGTTTATGGAAACTAAGGGCAGCCTCAAATTCACTTTGCAGCTAAAGATGACCTTGAACTTCTAACTACCCTGCCTCCATCTCCAGTGCTGAGAACGTCTGATTGTCCAGTCTTCTTCTTACTTTTCATTTTGAGAAGGGTCTCACTAAATTGATCATACTGAACTTGAATTTTACAGCCCAGAATCTATGATCCTCCTGTCTCTGCCTCCTGGGTAGCTGGGATTATAGCCTGCACCACTACATCCAGCTAAAGTTGGGATTGTTCACCACATTTATGATCATGAAAGGGACAAAATAAAATATTGTTGGCACTTCCAATCTGAGTAAGACATAATCTAAGCTCTGCTACATGTTGGCTGTGCACCCTTGATCAAATTTACCTTAGTTCACTCATCTGAAAAAAAAATGAGGATAAAATAGTTGGTTTGAAGATTAAAGTGAACATATAGCTCATGGGCTCACACATAGTAAGTGCTCAGTAAATATTAGTTCTGGGGCAGCAAGATGGCCCAGCAGGTAAAATGACTTGCCACCAAGCCTGAAGACCTACCTGAGTTTGATCCCTTGGACCCATGTAGTAGAAAGAGAAAACAGATTCCCAAGGGTTGTCTCCTGACCTCCACACGCATATATAAAAACAAATAAATGTAAATTTAAAATTAGCTTTTTATTGTCGTTGCTTTGCACATGATCCACATAGCCTCTCATACAGCTGACCTTAGACTTGTTATATGGCTGAGGATGGTCTTGAATCCCTGGTCATCCCACCCCTGCCTCTTAAGGATGGGATTATAGATGTGAAGCACCCTACTCAGCAAATAGTAGTATTTTTCAGAGATGAGAAAAAAAAAGCCTCAGAGAGTATCTTCATGTATTTATCAAGTATATTGTGTTTCTATATTTTGCTAAGCACCAAGAAAGGCCAGACAACATGCAGTGAACTGACCCTGCTCTCCTAGAGTTTGCTGGTATCATCATGCTGGTATGGTGAGGGTGATACCAACAGCAGCCAGCATGTTTTTCCTGTGTGTCAGGCTCTGGATCCATCACTGCAATAAGTAACAAAAGCAGAATCTATACTTCTCCCCTGTGACTTTCTCTTATGCCATCTTTCCCTTCTCTTATGCCATCTTTTTTACAGAAAGAATAAAGCCAGCTGTAGTGGAATAATCCCGTTGTGTGGGATGGATTATTGAAAGAAAGCAGCAGAGGTGATGGCTGACCATCCTCTCTCCTCCAAACCATCCCTGGTAAGTTTACAGGTTAAACTGTGGCTCCCCAGAAATTCATCTGCCCAGTACCTTAGCAGGGGACTCTAGCTGGAGACAAGGACCTCAAAGAGGTAATTAAGGGCTGGAGAAATGCTCCTGTGAGTAAGAACACTTGCTGTGCAAGGATGAAGAGCTGAATTTGAGTCCCCAGCACCCACATGACATGGCAGCACATGCCTGTAACCCCAGTGCTGGGAGCAGGATGCAGAAACAGGATCACTGGCTGATTCAGCTAGAGACACTGTCTTAAGGGAGAACGATAGAGCAGGACATCTGATATCTTCTTCCGGTCCCCACACATGCAAATAGAGGTGTACACTCCCATACCCACACCACACACAATATATCACACATACAAGTACACACATACAAATTTAATTAAAGAGGTAAGGAAAATGGGGTAATAGACTTGTATCTTAGTTTGCTCTCTCTATTACCGTGATAAAACACCATGGCCCAAAAGCAACATGGGTGAAGAAAGGGTTTATTTGGCTTACACTCCCACACCACACAGTCTATCGTGAAGGGAAGTCAGAGCNGGAACTCAAGGCTGGAAACTGGAGGCAGGAACTGAGGCAGAGGCCATGGAGGGGTCTGCTTACTGGCTTACATCCCTGGCTTGTTCAGTGTGCTTTCTTATACAGCCCAGGACCACCTGCTTAGATGTGGCACCACTCACAGTGGGCTAGACTTTGTCACATCAATCATTAATTAAATGCCCCATAGGCTTGCTTACAGGCCAGTCTAATGGAGACATTTTCTCAGTTGAAGTTCCCTCTTTGCAGATGACTCCAGATTTGTGTCAAGTTGACAAAAGCCAACCATCAGGGCAGGGCTCTAATCTAATATGACTGATGTCCTTAAAAGAGAAGATAGAAGAATTAATGCATCCAGGAGAAGGATAACATAAAGACACACGGAGAAGAGAGATGTCAACAAGCCAAGGAAAGAGGCCATGGGAAAACCAACCCTGCCAATGCCCCACCCTGGAATTCTAGGGTCAGAAACACCAAAGAAGGAATTTCTGTGGCTTAAGCCACCAACTGTGGTATTTTGTTATATCAGCCCAAGGAGACTCATAATAAACAAACCACCCCTGCTCAGGACCGCAGGGCTTCAGAGCAGTGTGATAGAGATGGGACATGCCCACAACAAACCATCAAGCAGGGAAGACAAGACCAGATCCACAGGGGAAGCCTGGGACTGTAACAGTGGACCCCTGGGGAAGAGCAGAGGAAATAAACGGTGAACTGGGAGAATGACTCCCAAGGATTTTCTGAGTACCAGGTAGAATTAGGGCATTCTGCAGCAGTGGCCCAGCAGGACTCGCTCTTCACGAGATTGTCCTCTTTGGGCCCCAGTTGGGTTACCCTTACTATGCTTTGTCACAGGCTGCCATTTTCTCATTATTTCATTGTCATGTTCATTCGGGAGCATGAGACGATTCTCCCCGTCTTACAGCAGTGGAGGCTGAGATAGGGAAAGGAAAGTCACCTGTCTGGGGACACATAGGAGGCCAGGGCTCAGTGGCAGTCCTCCTCTGCTGGTGGTATAACAGGCCAAGTCCAGCACAGCAGTAGGTGATTGCAGCCTGTGGTATGCTGGCTTGGAGTCCTTTGAGTACACATCCATGAGTGGTCTGCTTTTACAGAAAAACAAAATAAGCCAAACTCNGAAGACAACTATTTGTATGTTCTCCCCCATACACAGAATCTAGATTCACATTTTTGTGTATGTGCCTGTGCATTTCATGCACATGTGTGGGATATATACGTGTGTACATGTTAGTGTGTGTTCACCTGTGTGTGAACACTGGCATATGGAGACCAGAAGTCAATGTCTGATGCCTTCCTCTATCACTCTCCAAATTAATTTTTGAGACAGGGTCTCTCATTGAACCTGGATCTCACTGATTCATCAAGAATAGATGGTCAGTGAGCTCCAGGGACCTTCCTGTCTATGCCAGTGTAGGTTTACAAGCATGTACCACTATGCTCAGCTTTTTACATGAGTGCTAGGGATCCGAACTCATGTCCTCATGCACATGCAGCAAATACTTTACTGACTGAGCCAAATGGCCATCTTGAGAGAGCACTACTATTCTAGAGGTCCATCTTTGTCCACCTGGTCTTTATCTTTTCTTATCATCCTTCTTTCTGGGCGGATCAGTTTTCGATGGAGTTTCCTTTTGGAAATAACCAAAAGTCATTAAGTCATTTGGTGTATTTGATGAATGACCATTTATCACACTCTAAAATGACAGTATACTGAGTCAGGGCTGGGAATGTTGCTTGGCTGGTAGAGAACACCATAGAAACTGGGCACAACAGGTGGTGTGAGCACTCAGGAGGTAGAGACAGGAAGATCAGAAGTTCAAGGTCATCCTAGCAACATAGGGAGTTCATGGCTAGCCTAGGCTAGAGACCTTGCCTCTAAAAAGAAATCAAACAAATGAACATTTAAGACAGGGTCTCACTAAGTAGTTCTGGTGGTCCTGGAACTCACTATGTAGACCAGGCTAGCCTTGAACTCACAGAGATCCTCCTGCCTCTGGCTCCTGAATGCTGGGATTAAAGGCATGCGCCACCACACCCAGCTCAAAAACAGATTTCTTATGAGACTCATCAACTACCTTAAAGGGAAATATTAAATTTGTCTCAAAACAGTTTTCAGCAAATGACGTGAAGGGGCTAGAGATATACCTCAGTTGGTGAGTACTTGTCTTTCATGCATGTTCTGGGTTTGAGCACCAGAATGAACAAAAAAAGGAAGGAGAGAGAGAGGGGGAGAGAGAGAATAAGAAAGAAAGGCAGAGGGAAGGAAGGAAGGAGGAAGGGACTATGCACTCCCAGGATGTGTACCAAAGGGAGAGCAACTGCTTAAATGAATTAGATATTTATATAGAACATCATCTTTCCTTTAAAGAAAATAGGTTATGTTACATTATGTGTGTAAGCGCATACGTATACGTGTGTATGCCCATGTGTATGCATAGAGCANAGTGGATATCAGAGGACCACTGGTAGGAGTTGGTCCTCTCCTTCCATCGTGTGGGTCCCAGGAATCTAACTCAGGCCATCAGGATTGACAGCAAGCTCCTTTACCCACTGAGCCATCTTGCTGGCTTCATTATCTCCTTTCTTTTAAAAAGGCACCTGAGCCGGGCGGTGGTGTTGCACGCCTTTAATCCCAGCACTTGGGAGGCAGAGGCAGGCGG
>LZPO01017469.1:120680-137252 GCA_001675575.1 Neotoma lepida
AAAGCACCTGACACACTACATTTTACATTTTACACTACACTTTACATCAATTTTACAATTGATGACTCGATGTTACCCTAGCAAATCCCTTGTCCACAGTGAGCCAGTGTAAAATACAAGCACACTAAACTAACATACGTGTGAAACATATCATGTATCAACAGTAATGGAACTTGATCGCAAGTTAATAGTTTTCCTTCACAGGAAAATATACCTGTACAAGGGAAAAAAACAATATCAGATTGAGGAGAAATAAAATTTCCTTCCTTGTATTCAAATCATCTTTACCCAAGATGCTGTCTGGCTAAGTTGCTGAAAGTGTGAAGAAGGGAATGAGAATCGGCGATAAGAAATAAGTCTAAGATAAACCTAAGGACCTAAGGATGTGTCTCTCCTCAAAAGAGGCTGTTCCCTCCTGGAGAAGCCAGTGATTTGGACAAACACAGGGAGCTGGTGGAACCCGCTCATGGTCACTCTTGGGGTGTCAGGCAGATCACTGTACCCCACAAGACCCTCTACAGTCCCGAGTCAGGTGTCCTGTTCTCTAGCTGTCTCCTAACCTGTGTCATAAAATTGTATCCCCAAACTTTTTGGGAGAAATGAGCACTTTACCTGCTCATTACTTAAAAGTATGTCACTTCTTCCCTCATAAAGGAACATTTGTGTTCCTCCACAGGCTAAATCATGAGAAAAGACACATAATACATTGCTTTTTGTTATAAAATAAATTCTCTTCCTAGCTATTTTGTTTATTTGCTCAATTCAAAATGTGAACAGTATAATCAGTATATATTTTTGGTATTCATATGAAATTAGTACTTCATAAATATGAATCATGCTATTAACTATATTATGGTGTTCTCTAATTTCTGTCATTTGCATACCACACAACTCTTATGTTCAATAGTCAAAAGACTAAAGGAAAATTTGAAAACCACCCAGCACCTTTTAAAATAGAATATAGTTTACCATAAGTTATTTTCAAACATATGTAAGACAGGACACCTACTAAGGCAAGGATGAAGGGAAAAAAATCCCACCTAACTCAAGCTTTAAATTATTGGAGAAACTCAAGCGTGAGCCCATGGAGTAGAAAGAAGATTAGAAGATAAAAAATAGAGGCATTTTTTTAAAATATTTTCAAATTTGTGAATCTTTTTTGAATTAGTTGAAATTACGTTATTTCTACAGTGAGAAATAATGTGCTTTGTTAAAATAGATAAAAGCTTAAAAAGGGGGTAAAAGGGTATACTTTCTGTTTATATGACATATGAGTAAGAAATAATATGAACCTCTTAAAAAAGAATAAAATAGTGTATCTTGGATTTAACGTATATAAAGTGGCCGTGTTCTGTCGAAATCTCCACACATCAATCCCATAACAAGCCACACTTCCTGGGAGCCAGGAAGCTGTTCAAGTCTTTGGCTGTTGGGCTGATTTGGCTCAGTTACAGTGCTTGCCTCAAATGATGATGCTCTGAGTTGATCCTCAGCACCACATAAACCAGGCCTGGTGGAGGGGGAGGCCTGTAACCCCAGAACTCAAGAGGTAAAGGCAGGAGAATCGGATGGTCATCCTTGGCTACATAGGAAGTTTGAGACCAGCCAGGGCTAAATGACACTCCCTGTCAAAAAAAAAAAAAAAAAAAAAAACTTAATTGTCTTCTCTCATATCTAGAATCGGGGGAGGAGAAGATCATGACAATAAAATGGGGACTATTTGGGATGTGGCAGATGGTAAGGGGTGGGATAATTGAGATGAATAAATATGGCCAAAGTACACTACACACACACAGGTGGAAAAGTAATGATAAAACTCCTTGCTTGCTCTGTAATACTTTGAATTTTACAAGAAACATGACTGTTTCTGAAGCTAGTGATGAAAGCTATCTTTTAGTTGTTGTTGGTGGTTGTTTTTTTTAATGTTGCAGGGGAGACTTTGTTTTTGTTGTTGTTTTTAATTGGGTTTGTCTTTGTTTTGTTTGTTGTTTGTTTGTATTTTGAGACTATGTAGTCCAGCCCAGCCCAGAACATGCATCCTGCCTCAGCCCCCTGAGTGATAGACTTACAGGGTTGCATCATCACAGGGCAGGACCTGTCTTTTGAAATGGTACTCAGTTTTAAGCAGGGTTGTTTCTTCTAGAAGTGCAAAAGACATCATGGTCTTCTTTTATCATTCTAAATCAAGACGTCATTTAACATAGGAAAAGTAGACAGAATCCAACCATGTTTGCACCCTGTTCAGATGGAATGTGAACAGGAAGGAGGAAATGAGTTGGTACCTAGGTCAGCTGTCAGAACTACCCTGGTGAGCATGCCCAGGAAGTATGACTTCCTGATACTGTCCTAGGACAGAGTTATTGCCCTGGGATCCATGCTGTCTTGAAGGAGCTGTGATGTCCCAGGTGGGAACACCAACAGCATCCAAGAACTTACCAGAAAAGTGACTCACCAAGCTTCACACCAGACCCTTGAGGAATGTGTGTGGATGACTTTCTGTCAGCCCTAAGCATCTCACCCATTCCCAGCCCTCCTAACCTCTATTTCATCAAACTTCATGTGAATAGTATCAAGCACTGATACTGCATGAGTAAATGTTACCTGTGGGCTGTAAGGTTTAATCATACCATATCTTCAATGATCCTCTACATTGCAGACAGTCTCCAACATACAAGGGACCAAACTGAGCTTTTTGGGAGATTTTATAATGGCCCCAAAGTGACACCCATCCTGTAGAAAACATATCTCAAAGTTTGAATTTAAACCTTTTCCTACGCAAGTTGATATTCAGTATCATTGTGTCTTGTTCTGTCAGGTGCAAGGAGCCCCCTGCCAGCTGTGTGACAAGGGAGAAAATAACCCCTGGTTTCCAGGGCTGGGCCACCAGAAGCTTTCAGATACAGATAGCCTATAAATTACTGAGGTAGCTGTAGCCAACACTCTGTGATAGCANCGGGCTTTATATTCAATGGTCTTACCCTACTATATGCTCAGGCAAGTGTTGGATGCCCACTTCAGATCTTCAAGGATAAGTTGGGGACAAGCTGGGTATTCAGAAGGCAGGCCTATCAAATGCATTTCAACTGATGACATTTTCACCCTGAGGTGGGCTTCGGGATGTAACTTCATCATAAGGTTTCTTATCTGTGTGGTTTTCCATTTGAAAGTGGAGCCTCTTGAAGGCAGGAGTTAAAATAGTCTTATAGGCTATTTTTCTTCTCGTAGCATTGTTGGTGCTGAAGTCATAACAAGCACTAGGAAAATGCTCACATTTTTTTTTCTTCTCCCTTTCTGTTACTCTAGCCACCCTCCACTCCCCCGCCCCCACACAAACACAATTTCTGTCTATCTACATTCCACCTGTTTTTCAAGATTCAGCTCAAAAAAAAATCTTCTCTGACCTCATTTCTTCTATAAGCTAATGCAATTTTCTTTAGAAAAACCATAGTTTTTAAAGAAACTTTAAAAAAATCTTCTGCTTCGTGTTACAGTCACATGTGTCCATATCTCTCTCATCACTGAAAATGGAGATAATCATTCTAAATCAACCTTTTAAAATATGAAAGAAAATAACTTATAATGCTTCGGGGTATGGATGTACAATTCTTTTATGTCCCCCAAATCTTTATAGCTCAGATTCTGGGTAAGGCCACTGTTTACACAGGAAGGAAATCTCACGTTTCAGAGCGATAGGTCTTTCTCCTAGGCACACTGAGGGTCTGCTACAGGGTCTGCTGGCTGGAGACACTTTTGGCAATTTGTGTGGTCTGCTGAGGGGGCCTCAGGTTAGACATGAGGCAACGGGGATCTGCAGGAAGTCGAGCCATAAGGAAACCAGTGCGACTATAAGTCCCCATGGGCAAGGAAGAAAAGAGCCTCACTCACCCCAGGGTAAGGTCCAGTAGCAGAAGGCTTAATTGTTACCATGTCGTGGTGTGAACCTGCCTCACCAGTGGCTCTGTCTGGGCTAATGGAAACCTGATGCCGTCAGCTTCCTGAAACCCACTTCAAACACTACACAGCCCTTCTGCCTAGGCAAGCAAGCTGCCGCCTCACTTGCAGATACTTCCTCTCCTCACTACCCCGGGCCCAGTGGTTCAATTAGGCTGCACCAGGACCCAGCAGGACCCAGCAGGACCTTAGGACCACGTGGGCCTCTGATTTTCCCACTTAGCGTTCCCTTCCAACGCCTCTTCCCACCCTTGGAAGTCTTCCAGAATTATCTCAGCAGAGAACCCCTGCGCTTGCAGACCTGAGAGTGAGAAAAGGCTTAGAGGTCATTTGTTAGCAAATTGCAACTTTGTCTTGTAGGAGTGCATCCCAGGAACTGCAGACGCATGCCGGGAAAACATGTGTGGAGAATTGCTCCTGCATCAGATTCGGCGAGGCAATGACAGTTCACCAAGTCCGAACCCTTGAGGTCAGATTCCCTTTCCTAGCTGAGAATTTCCCTTTGGCTCCTTACAGAAAAATGGCTAAGTAGCCAGGCAAAGAATCCTTCCATTTACGTGACTGGAAATGTTTACATGATGCGTGTGGCCAGCCCAAAGCCCCGGGTACAGGCCAATACTATCCCAGTCTCTTAGCATCCTGGGCTGTGTCTCTTACCTCAGTCTCCAGAGACTACCCAACCTTGATGTTTTTCCTTTGCTGGGCTTTCTAAAGCGCCACCCCTACCCCCTTTTTAAAACAGCACTTTATTGACATGTGCACTCCACATCCGGGTGAAAAGGTAAGTGTTCAAGATAGACGGCAACAGCTGGGATAAACGGCCTTTTGAAAGGCTATCTCAAAGAAATGCATCTCTTGATATTTGGAGCATTTCTAAGCAGGATGGGCATGAAACTTAAGAAGATCGTGTGATAACCAGAGGATATCCTGTCCACACGGTTTCTCCAATAACACGGAGATGAGCTGTAGATAGCCTACCAGATAGCACTTCCGCCCAGGCTTTCCTCCAATAAATCTTTATTCTTACCCAGGTTTTCTATGGATTTTGGGGGGACAGAGATCATTTCCCCTGAGGGACGGACTTCAGGAAAGATCTGGAATTCCTCCTGTTAAAAACAGTCACCATTCTCCTTAGCCAGTATCAGCGCCATCAGAATCGATATCCTGTCCGGGAAGGTTTACATTGTTCTGAAGTCCGTTTGCAGGTGGCCATGCAAAGATACAGTTCCTCATCTGAGTTTTTCTGAAAGAGAAAGAAAATAGTCCTGGAATGGGGGGATGGGGGTGTTGAGCTCTCTTTTTGACAAATAGGCTTCTTTTGTCGAATATTCTGCCTAGCTTTGCACACTCAAGAAATTTCAGTAACCTGATAGTTAGAAAATACTTGTTGTCTCAGGGTTTTAGCTCCCGTGAAAGGGCCCAGCCATTGACTAAATGCGTTATTGGTCCTTTTGTTATCTTAATTTCCTGATAATAGCTCTCTATCATGAAGATTATTAAAGAAATCATATATGTAAAATTAGCTCATGGCAAACAATGAACAGTAAGTTTCCCATTTTCTTTGATTTAGCTATTGAGGGGACAGGACAGGGGTGGGCGTGAGATTCTAAACTGGGTTCAAGCTCTTGTTCCTTTATTCTTTCTGGATGCCCTGAGGCATGTCACATAGCCTGCAACTTTCCCTGAACCCCAGTTTCCTGCTCCGTAATATAATGGTAACTCTCCCCCTGTGAGAAAGGGCTTATGGAGCCAACTGAGACACTAGAAGCCTACTCAGAGACAGTTGTATGCTTCCAAACAATAAAGAATAAGACAGCTAATCATACAGATTGAATATTCATCATAATTGAAGAAAATGTATCAAGTACTGTGGATATCACAAAAACACTTCAGAAACTAAAGAAAATGTTTATTTCATAGAAAATACAGTGTTTCTTTTTCTGGTTTTAACTGGTTTCCTTAAGATTCTTTTTCTTTCTCTTCCTCATTTTATTTTATTGTATGTTTATCTGTTTGTTTTTGAAATAAGTCTCATATAGCCCAGGCTGGCTTCAACATGTACCTGAAATCATGTTCCCCCTGCCTCTGAGCTTCCACATGCTGGGATGACAGGCATATGACCAGCGAGGACCTTGATTCTGGCGTGAAGGATTTCATGAGAAGCTATGACCTGAGATGCTCCAACCACAAACTCTAAACTACAAATAGGAAACCCAGAAAAACAAGGTCGATAGAAGCTCAAAATATATGGATGCCCCAATAATGTCCAAACAGGAGATTGTCTGTGCACATCTTTCTCTGTTTGGGCTGCATGACTCTCTGCAATGGACCTGACACTACAGGATGCAGTGTAGGTGGAACAGACAGACAGCCTCTTTGTCTCCTGATGTCATAGCTTATCAGTGTTGATGGACAGAGTCCACAAGGCTTTTCCTGGTTCCCTGGCTGGGCAGAAAACACATTTCTCTATTTCCACCATGACTTTTTTTTTTTCTTGCAAAGGCAAAGAGCAACACTGAACAATTTCTTAAGGTATCGTGCATTTCTGCCACTGGCCAAATTCCATCTCTGCAGCTCTGATTTTCATTGTGTGCCCAATTGTAAGGGGTTCCAAAGTCCAATATAATCAATTTCTGATCATTTCCTCCCTATCCCCCAAGACAAGTTTTGCTGTGTAACAGTCCTAGCTGTCCTGGAACTCGCTTTGTAGACCAGGCTGGCCTTAAACTCAGAGATCCGCTTGCTTCTGTCTCCCAAGTGCTGGGATTCAAGGTGTGCGTGCATGCATGCATACTCACACACACAATCACACACACACACACACACACACACACACACACACACACACACACTCCATCAGATCCATTGGTTAGTAAACTTGGAAGAGGATACCATTCTGTAAGTTTTGGCTTGGTACTGTTATGTCACAGACTTCCAATATCTATGTCGCAAGGCTTAGTAGACTGTATTGTTTTTGTTAATCTGTAAATCAAGAGAAAAAAGCAGAGCAGGAACGTGGTGCAGTTGTTAGAACTCCTGCTTAGCATGCACAAAGCCTAGGATTTGCTTCCCAAAGCTGAATCAACCCAGCATGGTGGCACATACTTATAATCCTGGTGCTTAGAAGACAGAGAAGAGTAGGAAGATCAGAAGTTCAAGGTCATCCTTGACTACACAGCAAGTTCAAGATGAGCCTGGGTTATAGGACACCCTAATACAGAAATGGAAAAATTAGCACAGTTTTGAAGAAGTAGAATTTTATTTCTTCAGAATAAAATCAGTAGCTAAAAATCAATAAATTAATATACATTTTTATTCCATAAATATTTAATGAGTATTTGCTGTGTACCAAGTACACACTGATAAGTGACAGCAGTGTGGTCCCTGTCCACAGCATTGCATTCTGGATGTGAAGATGTTGAGTGTAGTACGCTGTTTGGCCTAAAGCAGGAGAGACTGGCACAAGCTCTCCAGGCAAGTCTGAGGCAGCCTTCAGAGCCCAGCTGGAGTCACACTGTCCTGAATCCTGATTCTCCATCCTCCCACCCAGGTACTAACTGGGCCAGCAGCTTCTTGTGGTATTTTGAGGTCATAGTGATATGACCGCAGAGACTTAGCCACTCTGTAGCACTGTGCTCTTGGGTAAGATATTTTATCTCCCTGTTAATCTGCAAAATACGGCTTCTATTACCCATCTTACAGGGCTATTGTAATGTCCAACTAAATGAACAGTGCCTGAAAAACAGCAAGTGCTCCGTAAGTGCCAGCAATTGTCATTCAAAGTTGACCTCATCTCCTGTTCTGGCTCCACACACAGCCTAAGGGCTTGGCAGGGTGACTTTCCTGTCCTATGTGAGCCACTCTCTCCCCGCCCCAGCCCCATGAGGGAACCCCAGATTCCCGCAACCAGGGGAGACTTGCCATTTCTCCACTGGACGCGCAAAGCTTTCTCCAGCAGACTTCCCAGGGGCCTAAGTGTCAGCAGGAAGCCCTGCTCCTTGCTCTCCTTAGGACTGAAGAGCTTTAATTCTGTGATTTGAAACCCTCTGGAAAGGTTTACTCTGTTCTTCCCCACCAGATTTGGACGGCCATGCAGCCATAGGTCAGGTCTTCTCTGCATGCTAGACGGACAGGTGGATGAGCAAGGGACCGACAGTGGTAGGACACAGGGAGCAGGATGGCACAGTACTTGAAACAACCGAATTGTGATATTCAATTCAATGACAAGCAGGGAAGGACAATGAACCCACTGGTGGTCACCTTCTCCTGCCACTGTTGGACTAAAGACATAAGGGACACAGAAGCTGAACAAAAACCAGCGCACAGCTCAATTTTCTTATAATGTCACCACCCTGAGCTCTAACTATACCAAGCTAGCCCAGCAGTTTCAAGATGGCATCTGCAGCTGCATTTCTCCAGCTGGGGGTTATATACTGTGGAAATGATATTTTCAAGTTTGGGAACTCCAACCCTAACTCTGCAGTTGTCCTTAGGAGCAGCGGCTTGAGAGGACACTTTACAGCAGAAATATTTCTTTTCTTTTCTTTCTTTCTTCCTTTCTTTCCTCCTCCTCCTCCTTCTCCTCCTTCTCCTTCTCCTCCTCCTCCTCCTCCTCCTCCTCCTTTTTGAGACAGGGTTTCTTTATGTAGCTCTGGCTGTCCTGGAACTTGCCATGTAGTGGATGAAAATGAGGACATGACTACTTCAAGGGAAGGTTGAGGAGAAGGATTTTATTATATATATAAGGGAACAGCCAGAGGCATCTGAAAAGGTCCAGACTGAATCTGGCCATGAGAGGAGAGAGGGAGGGGAAAGCAAGAGAGGAAGAGAAGAAAGAGGAGCAAGAGAGAAGGGGGAAAGAAGACCAAGAGAAGAGCCAAGGACCAAGAGGCCAAGAGAGTACATGGCCAAAACGACAGTTACAGAGGAAAGAGCAGCCGGGGGAAGGGAAGCGAAGCTCAGCCCCTGGTTGGAGATGTTTAGGGTGGGGGCAGCTAAGAAGTCCTAGGAGTGAAACTTGTCCTGGGTTTCTTTGGGACCTGACGTGTGGGCCAGGCTGTCCTTGAATTCACCAAGATCCCCTTGCCTCTGCCTCCCATGTGCTAGGATCAAAGGCGTGTGCCACTATCCTCATTGTATCTTGATATAATGGGCACTTATCCAAAATGCATTCTTGGGATGAGGAAGACGGCACAGCATTTAAGAGTGCATGCTGCTCTTGCAGAGGACCTGGGTTCAGTTCCCAGTACCCACATTAGGCCACTCACAACCACCTGTAAAGCTAGGTTTGGGGATCAGACATCCTCTTCCAGCCTCCTTGGGCATCTGCGTGTACTCGGTGCACACACAAAATCAGCCTACTCATCAGAATTGGATTCTCTTAAGGCAAAGCATGCCTGCAATGTACAACTGAGCATTGGCTCCAGAAAGTAGATTGGCTCTTGAGCTCTGCCATCTTTGGTTTTTTCAAAATGGATGATGACCAGTGCCTCTCCCCTAAGAATCTTCCTTAGCCCAGAAAAGGGGCGCTGGTACCGTCCTAAGCTGGACATTTTTCCATCCGTGGATCTAGGTCTTGCATGATGCTTATCACACTTCTTTGTTCTATAGCCTCATCAAGTCTAAATCAAGCTGGGAGCTCTTAAGATTCTCACCTTTGCTTCCCCTCTTCCTTAATAGGTCTCTGAGAACACAGGCTGGGAGCTACGACCTCAGGTTGTCTAAGGGGGCAGGAACCCACAACAGCAAGCCTCATTTTGTCCTCTCCAGTGGTTGTTTGCATTGGTTGTGTGAGTCAACAACCAGGCTCTTTTGTGGTGTACCCCAGAGGAGACAGGCTTGTTTATTTGGCAGAGCCTGAGACTGAGGGGAGCCAATGGCCCCCAAAACTAGCTTTGGACAATCTTTACTATAAAGCAGTAGTTCTTAAATCCAGGGGTCTTTTTCTGGGGATCTGAGACATTTCTACATACACAATTGTGACAACACTGCAGATGATCCCAACTCCTGACTCCTCACAAGAATTCTTGTGGGTGTCCACTTCATTTCAAGGAAACGGAAACCATACCTGACTTCTTGTCAAGGTGCTAATTGTCCCATTTTGTGAGTCAGAGAGTCCAACAGAGTGCTGAACATCCAGAATTCAAACCTGGTGTCCAGTGATGCACAGTGGCTTGTCTCCCTCTTGGTTATCACTGTTGTACACAAACCATCCCTTCCCGTGGGGGAAAGTTGGCAGTTTTCCTTAGGCCCAGGCATAGTACCGAACCCTGGAAGCTCCCCAGTTCGAGAAAAGGTGCCTTATGCAGAAGGCACACTGAAACCTCCTAACACCGGCCTGTGTGGGCAGTGATCCGGAGTCATTTTCTCATCAGTGGCCACGGGTTCAAAATTGATGTGCAAACCGGAAGATTAGGGACCCCAGGGCAGGCTGTGTTCTCTGCCTGGCTCATGGGAAGCTGCTACAAGAATGTTTGCCTCTAGCCTCTTGTTAAATGATGGGAAGAGAAAAAAAGATCATTTGAAGGCTCCAATTCAATTGGAGTTTACCAAATGCCAGGCCCTGGCTACCCTGGAGAAAAGCATTGTGGTGCTAGCTTAGGGAACAAATGTGTCCCCGCTTCTCCTGGACGCTGAGGGGGTGGATTTCAAAGCAGTGGACTTCTTGCCCTTTTATTAGGATTGCGAGTGTTCCTGCTTTAGTTCTAAAATGTCCCCCCAGTCTTCCTTCCTTTGGAGGCCTTGCTAAGGAAAGCTGGTATTCTGGGTCACTGGCGTGGTGAGAGATTCATAAACCAGAAAGGGGACGACCAGCTTGGTCCACAGCAGCGGGACAGCAAAAACAGCAGCAGGCACAGTATTGAGAGCTTACATTGCCTGTTTACAAAATGTAAAATATCTAACTCTAAAAGTAGAGCGGAAAGCTACCAAAATCTCTCGTGGAGTTTGCCTTTGGCAGCTGGGGCTCAAAGTCGCACGCCTTTCCCATACTTTCCTAATCATGCTTTTCCTCCTTTACAGACAAGCAGACTCTGGCTGCCTCATCTTTCCTTAACACCAGAGAGCCTTTCTGTCTAACCCCTCCCCCAACCCCCTCCAGCCTGTGAAGTCTGGCCTGCACACTGGGGAGAGGTAGACAGTAATTAAGTTAGCTGTTAGCTGCTGAGAGCTGACTTGGGTATCCCATCGCAGCTGCCTGCCTCTGTCTCCCCAGCGGCCCTCCCACGTCTTCCTATGAGACCGGCTGTGTGTGAAGGAGGAGCTGTTTCCCACAGCTCTGATCTAATTCAGCTGAAATTCAATCTCCGTGTGACCCACCTCAGCCAGCCCTCTCCCACCCGCCGCCTGCCTCCTGCAGGCTGTGTGTGCTGCCCACTTACACTGTCAATCCCATCGCCTCCCCTCCACCAACTCCGGGTGTCAGCTTACAGTGTCAGCGGGCCAGCCCTGGGGAACTGCCTACTGCCCGAACGCTCACCCCTCATCTCCAATGCTCCAAGGGGGATCACTTTATACCTGCCACTCAGTCGCTTGAATGGGGCTTGTGAGCAGAAAAAGCAGCGAGCCAGCAGAGGCTGAGACCCTGAAACAGATGTAAAAGACATCAGGCTGGGGTTTCCATGGATCTTCAATGCCCAGAAAGATTTACGATCCCTTTAACCTGCTTCTAGCATAGACTGAAACCTAGGCTTGTGTTATAGTGCACAAACAAGCCTAACTGTCGTATGGAAAAGCACCAGGGTCTGCCCCGAGGTCTGTGGACCCCTGCACCTCTTGTTTGGCCTCCCACCAACTCCACCCTCTAACCACTATGTTTTGTGGGGTCATCTCCACGAACATTTTTTAGAAGTCTCCATCCCTACACTGACTGCCCAACACCCCAACACCGCGAATGGCTTTGAATCCAAACAGTGTGCTCAATTTGGGTTTGCAAGAAATGCTAAACCTCTTTTACAAAGGCTGGTACTGCAGGGGGCCAAACTGGCCAGTGAGGCAGGGGCCCTGGCACTTGTTAGTCTGTTACCTAATCATGTTATCCTGGATCAGGCGTACTTTCTTTTGACCACAAAAGCTTTGAACTTTGCCTTGCACTTCCTGCAAGGGGAGGATTCCTACCTAGGGGCAGGGAGGCACCGGAAGGCCTAGGTTTGCCTGAGCTTTTTATAAGCCCTATGAAGCGAAAGGGTAGGGGTTTTACAGAGGCGTCATAATTAGGAATGGTGTGTCAAGGCAGGCAAGCCCCTCTCGAACCTGACCCTGCTTGCCTTCACCAGAGGAACGTGGAAACTTCCATCTGGCTTCGTTTCAGGGCCCTCACAGAATCTTACTCATTTCTTAGTGTTTCATTCATTTTGTGGCACACAGTGGGAAAAGGACATACTCATCTTTATTTTTATTATTCTTAAAATAACAACATGGTTTGCACAAAAGATAGATTCCCTTTGCTAACAACCACACCTACTTATCGTGTTTGATGTACAGATAAGAATGGACAGGTGAGGATGGAAAGTGTTTCCCCACCTCTACCCCCCGCCCCCTCCAACCCCCAGACGCCCCTCCTTTCCTTGCACAGCTGCCAAGGGCAGCCCTGTATTTGTATTCAGTCTGGAAAGTTTACAGATCACTATGTCTCCTCTTTTCTTCTTGGAGACAGTGAGTAGTTGTGCCCAGAAGAGAAGAAAATTCTCAAGCCCTTACAAAAATAAAAGCACATTTTAAAACTCTGCCTGGCAGTTAGGCTGTGTCATGGCGAGAGGTGTGGGGGGATAAAGAGAGATGCTTTAGTGGGGAGGACGCTCTCCTGCTTGAGGAACAAGGGGACACCTACAGCCAAGCTCAGAATAATTGTCTCCCTGAGTCCTGAGAAAACTGCCCAAACTGTTAACGAATCAATCTTAAGGAAACAAGCCTGGCCTTTACCGACTTAATTTCATATAATTATTTCAGAGTTTGAGTCTTTACAAGAAAGAGGGAGTGGAAGGGTAGGAGAGATCAGAAAATTGAAAGGGATGAACAGAGAAGAATGAGCTTTTCTTTGTTTTGAAGGCTCCTGATTCTGCCCCTTGCCCAGGGCTCTCTCCCTTCTTTCATCTTTCATGAACAAATGCAATGCACAACCTGACAGCGTGTGGGGCTGCNCTGTGGACAGGGCTCCAGTTCAGGCTGTCTCTAAGGGATGCTTAATGAAGCCTCCTCTTGTGCCCTCAGTCTCCAACATGCAGTGAGGTGGAGCTTTGAGACCCTTGCTCGGTCCATGCAGTCATCACGAAGACTCAAGTCTATCTGAAAACTGCTGGTGATAATACCTTCCTGGCCCCTGAGAGGGCTCTAAAAGGAAAACACTTAGAAACATTTTAAACAAGAAGCATTCTTATAAGAGAGAAGTTGTGTCTAACTAGAATTAGCATTCTGTACTCGTAAGTATTTGCATTGAATCAGTACTAATATTCAAAGGAGAGTCAAAGGAACAATATTGATAAATAAAGAAAAACCTTGGACATAATTCAGAGCATTTAAAATGCAAACCACAGCTAGACATCATGGCCTATTTCTGTAAAAATAGCACTTGGGAGGTTAGGAACAGGAGTGTCAGGAGTTAAAGGTCATCCCTGAATACAGAAGATCTTTAAGGCCAGTCAGAGCTACGTGAGACCCTGTCTCCAAAATAATCTAACAGGGCCAGCAAGATGGCTCAACAGAAAAAGAGACTAGCTGCTAAACCTGCCGACTAGAATGTGATCCCTAGGACCCATGTAGTGGAGGGAGAAAATTGATTCTTACTAGTTGTCCTCTGATTTCCACATGTAGTGGCACTTGAGTGAACACACACACACACACACACACACACACACACACACGATTAATTAAAATGTACTAAAACAAGCAAGCTAATATATATAAAGGTTTTTATTACATTTTATTTATTTAGAGGGTGTGTATAAGTGCCATGGCACACATGTAGAGGTCAGAGAATAACCTGCTGGAGTCGGTCTTTTTCTACTACGTGAGTTCTGGGCATCATGAGCTACCTTGCTGCCCCCACAAACAAATATTTTTAAATGCAAGTTACAAAACCCCATCCTCCAGAAATCCCTCTTGGAAGGATCCAGACCAGAAATCTGAACTTTAAACAACCGCTCTGGGACATTCTGAGGTAGAAAGTCAGACAACCTGGCTTTGAGCTACAATGTTTTGTAAAAAGAGGACATTTCCCATCCTCGGAGCTCTTGGCCATGCCCACACTCCCACTGGGGCTGGGTGTGAGACTAGATCAGAGTATGTTCTCACCCTTTCATTAATATTTTAGAATCTTCAACATGAAGGAGTGCAAAGACACAAAGCAGAATGGAGGATTATGTACATGGGTTGGGCCTCCCTTTAATGATGAGAAAAAAATGAGCATGTTTGCTTGGAGCGCATGATAAATTGATCCTGGAAACATTGCACAGATTTTTCTTTGCTAAGCTTCAGGGTCAAAGTCAACAATATAAAAGAAAATATACCTCTGTTTTGTTGAAAAGGACTTAAGTTCAAGGCATTGCACAATGAGGCTGCTATGGGCTGTGCTCTGCCAAATGGCCTCGTTCATTTGTTCAGCTTTCCATGGGACTGTGCCAAGGAGGACAATGGGGCAAGAGTGAGGGGGACTTAGTGCTTGCGGGGGTAGTTTGTTTTTGCACCTGTGGGTTTAAAAAGTGGCTAGTTTGAGTATATCATGATAATACTTCTATGTGAAATGAATGACGTTAGGATATGAAGATCTTCCACAGAAAGAATCTTTTTGAAGCCATTCCCTATTCTTGTATTCAGAGACAGCAGGAAACGCAACCAAAGAATTTTCTAGAAAGATGACTCCTAGAAATGTGAGGATAATTTCTCATCCATGTTAAGCTCATGGGTAATTGCAACTCTCCATTTTTAAAACAATTCAAAACACTAGCAAACACAGCCATAGAGAACACAATAGAGAACTCATGTTGTCTTTGGTTTACTCTGGAGTGGAGGAGATCCTTCCTCTAGTGGAGCTCACACAGCTGGGGTGTGTGGTCTGTGTGTGTGTGTGTGTGTGTGTGTGTGTGTGTGTGAGAGAGAGAGAGAGAGAGAGAGAGAGAGAGAGAGAGAGAGAGTTGATCTTCTATGCTCAAATAAACACTGAAAATTAGACTAGAAGAATTTCTGCACAGAGACACATCATCAACCAGTAGATAACAGTTTGGTAAAGAGTAGAGAGAAAGAGAATCTATTTAGAAGTTTACAAAATAACTTCAGAACCACAAAATCTAGGGCCCTTTAAGCCCCCCAAGCCTTCAGGGCCTTATTATAGTGTGACAAAGTATGAAACCTGTGTTCACTGACATGACCCCTGTAAAGCAACAAGAAGTAAAATTATTCTCCATTAAAGAAGATATTAACTAATATATTTTGGAAAGGTTGTCATCACAAGGGTTAAGATTAAAGAGGTGTCTGTGAGGAAGGAGGCAAATCTTTATCTTTCCGGAACTCTCACTTACTCAAAAAATGTCCCCCACCCCCACCCCCGGTTCTGAATAAGCAGTTAGTTGAGGAGCAAAGATGGGGGAGGGGAGCACAGGGCGAGCAGCTGTTCTGAGTTAAGCATATCAAGGACAGCACTGCAATCAGGAGTGTGGAGGCTTCAGGTCAGAGAAATCGTGTATTTGAACGTAGAATAAGAACAATTGTTGGGGGCTCTGAAGGGGGGGTGTTCAGAAGACAGCAGTGAGCAATGAGGTAACAGTGGCATCCATCACACCTCCCTCCCAGGCCTCAGTCCAGGCTAGGGTTACAAGCAGGTCACATGCACTGGCCCTGTGTAAAAAGAGGGGTGCAGAAAGTGGCTCCGTCTAACCAGTCAACATTTTGGCTATACAGAGAGCATTTTGCAAGCAAACTGATAACCTCACCTGCAGCTGGCCAAGTCAGGTAAGAGGGAAGGAGAGTGTTTGGGCTGCAGTATTAGTGATAAAGAGAATGTCACAGTGCTCTGGAGGTTACAGGGAGCAAGGCACAAAAGAAAAGGAAACACAGCCATTTAACTTTACAGGGCCCCCCACAAAGAGGTCAGCAAGTGGTGGCAGAAACCAACAGTTAATCACCCCTGTGTCTATAAGCCAGCCCGGTCTCTGGCCATAGCTGTAGTTCCTCTGTGAAGAGTCCTTGAGCTCACCGATGTCTGCTGGGAAAACACCCAGGACCTGGGGGAGAACTTTGAGACCTGAAAGAAGGACTCCAGACACCAAGCTTTCTCAGGAGAGCAGAAAGCTGCCCCAGCCCTCAGCCTGCTGGCCCCCCAGGAACACCCCCTCCTCTCATAGAGGCTGCAAACTTACATGCACTTTACCCAGGAGGCCTCCATCTTGGTGGCAAGGAGACTGAACTGCTCTGCCTTATAAACAGAGAGACATGCAAGGACCCTAGCCAGAACCAAACCATGCTCTCACCAGAACATGGACCCTCACCTTAACTAGGACCTTTGCTGTCTCCTGTTGAACAGAGAGCCACACTTGGGACTTTGAACACAAGCTAAATCTTTCAAACCTTTTTCTAATTCTGTGTCACGCATCTAATAGACATGACCCTAAGAGATAGAAATACAAGTGATTG
>LZPO01017469.1:147099-157861 GCA_001675575.1 Neotoma lepida
AGAGAGAGAGAGAGAGAGAGAGAGAGAGAGAGAGACTGGAAAAGACAAAAGTGGCAACAGATTTTCCACAAGTAAGCCACTAACATGACCCCCTTACACAACATGCACTCATCTCATAATTTTTGAGGAGCCAGAAACAATCAGGGGCATGAGGGGTAAGTCCTCCAGCCATGTGGGTAGGAGTGCAGAGGGAAGCAATCGAGACTGAGAGGAATTCTGCCCTGCCTCACAGTGGCTGGTTCCTGCCGTCTTCAAGGCCAGCAGCGCCTGCTCAAGTACGGTCACTGTTTAACAGGAGATGCAAGTTCCTGGGGAGGAGGGGTTCTTTCTGGTCACCAGGTTTAAGACTTGAACGTCTACACTGGAAGATATACAGGCCTAACTGAATCCTCATGGTGTTCCTCTGTGGGATGCTTGAAAGAGTTCCCAGAACTCTGGGGTAACAGGACTGAAGCCATGGGTCAAACACTGTTGATCTTCAAGCTTGTCAATGTTAGCACCGCTTTTATGTGAAGACAAGCATGGACATATTGTGAAATAGAATGCAACACTTAACCTATATTTTCTTTTTTCTAAACACAGGAAGGTTATAGAAATATCCTGCCTGTGGTGGGATGCTATAAGCCACACTCAGGACAACCCTAGCAAATAAAAACTCTCTCTTCTCTGCTTCTAGATGANCATAGTAGAAAGATTTGGGGAAAAAAAAAATACTGCTGTATTCCTCTTACCCCTCTGGATGAAGGGAGAAACACTGGAGGATTTCTATGGGCCACTATCATTGTACAAATAAAGAAACAGGTGGGCCTTGCTCCCATGTCCAGCATGAAGATTGAAATGAGTGAGTACAAACCCTCACCAGCATAGTGGGACTATAGATGCACTTGCATTGCTCCCTGGCTCCCTTTGCATCTGATTTAACTTGGCCACGTTAGCTAGGAGATGGGAAAACAATAACCAAATCTCTGCTCTTGGATCCAGGGCCACCTACTACAGCAGTTTGTGGGAGTGACCCACCTCCTCTCTCCACACTCTTCTTTCCTCTGTGTCTTCTCCAGAAACATAGCTTGAGTGCGTGGGTGGATGGAGCATCCCAGTGACCTAGGGGCAGCTGGGTGCCTGAGCCTCAGACTGCCCTGCTGTTCTCTGGACCAGCTGCAAAGCGGCTGTTTGAGGCCCACCAGGGATATCTGGCTTGAGTGCTTCCTGGGCATTGAGCTGGTGTCTGTTGGCGATACGCACAGCTGATGTCCTTAAGGCCAATGTTGCTCAAGCCTAGCTAGGGCCTAGCCTTCCCTGTGCCCAAGCCTCCCCTAGGCTGTCATTGGTTTTGCCAGTGCTGAGTTTCAGCCATCTCCTATGTGGTCTCTAGCCCTGATGCCCTCAACCTTACCTGGTCCTTACTGTTGGACACCTTACCTCTCACAGTGGCCCCTTGGAGACTTAGCAACTCCCAGCAGATATGTCATGAATAACTCAATAACTCTGGGATGTCCTCTGCCTCCACTTTGTGTAATAGTGCTGGGCACAANCAAAGAGACTTGCTCCTCCACTCCCAGGGGAGCAACAGCAGAGACCCCAAACTAGACAGTCCCCAACTTGTTTCACTTAGTCTTTCAGGGGGACTGAATCCAAGTAAGAGAGCTAGGAACCCACCTTAGCCCTTCTCCTGCTCTTCCCTCTCTCTGGTCTCCAAATTCACTGGCTCAGAAAACACAATGCTTGTCTAAATTTAACATTTTGATCTTTTGGACAAAACACTAATAAAGAAATGAACTTTATAATCTGTTCTTTGAGGAACTGAGAGGAACTTAGACAAGCTTCCTTTCCCTTCGGTCAAAAGCCTGTCGAGGGCTCTCTCTATTCTGCCCTTTTGACTTGGTTTCTTAGAAAAATATATCAGATGTCAAGTAACAAAAAGATGAGAATTAAAATGAACCAATTTAGCTGGGCATGCCTGGAATCCCAGCATTTGGGAGGTGGAGGCAGGGGAGGCAGGAGTTCAAGGCCAGCCTAACCTCTATAGTAAGTGCAAGGCCAGATACATGTGACTGTGCCATGAAAATAAAAGGCATCAATTTAATATTTGTAAGAATAGCATCTGTTACAGACCTGTTTATAAAGTAGAACATAAAGATAGTAAACAGACTATATAAATACCCAGTGCATGTTTCTGTTTCCAAATGCCTCATCTTTAGTTATTGCCTACACCTAGCCCCAACCCCCTGTAGACCTACATCACCTCAACCCAGGACTGGAGTATTTATATATCATTGGATTTTCACTACCTGTGAATAAAAAAATTAATCTTTGAACAAATGGGAAATTTACACAACGGAATACAATTAAGGCATAAAGGGGATGAAATGGCATCATTAATAACAATACAGTTGGAACTAGAGGTCATCCTGTCAAGTAAAATAAGCCAGGAATAGATAGACAGATACCACATGAGCTCACTCTGGTTAGACTCTTTCAAAAGTTGTTCTTACAGCAGTTGAGAGACTAACAGTGTTTCCTAAAGACAGAGGAGACCAGAAAAGAGGGGAGATAGGGAAAGGTGGTATAATAGGTCCCAAGTTATAGCTAGGTAGGAGTACAAAATTCTGGTGTTTGCTTGTACAGTAGGTGGCTCTATTGAGAATAAAGGGGTTTTAATGGTTTTTCCATGAAGAAATAATTTGAGGAGATGGATGTTTACCCTTCTCTTTTTTAAAACAAAGTACAATATATACAATAAAAGTATAAAATATCACATGATAAGTCATAAATACATAGCACTTATGTGTATTAATTAAAATTTGTAAGTAGTTGACAGCTTTGGGGAAGAACAAGAAAAAAAAATGTCATTTCTCTTCTGCCTGTGTGGCAGGACAGCTTTCAAGGTGAGAGGGTCTTGATCTCAGAAAGACATCAGATAGTGACCTCTCCTAACATCGTGCCCTCATTTGAAATCCAAGAAGTGGTCCTATGAGTGGCTTGAAGGACCTCAATCTATTGCAAACAGTACCCCTGGGGTAGCAGTGCCTCCAACTGCATAGGTGGGTGTCTAGGAGCCCAACAGTAAGCTGTTTGACCCTGGGAGACACAGCGCATGTCTAAGGCCCGTCGTGGGACATTCTGAAGGTCTTGGTGCTTTGGGGAATGAAGGGATCAAAATGTGCCTCCCTCAGTGAACCTGCGGAGCTGAAGGCCAGAGGTTATCCTTAACCAACCTGGATTGTGAATCTCTGGGAACTCACTCTACTCTCTCAGATATACAAAGGGATAAAACCTTAAAATGATAATGGAATCTGGAGTTAAGTCCAACTATACGGTTAAGGGAAGACCTTCATTTACTGCTCTTTAGAAAACCAAACGTGGGCCTGGAGAGATGTTTCAGCAGTTAAAGCACTTGTTGCTCTTGCAGAGGCTCTGAGTTCAATTCCCAGCACTCATATGTGGTTCATAGTCATCCATAACTCCAGTTCCAGGGGATCTGATGCCCTTGTCTGATTTCTGCAGGTACCAGTCACACACAGAAAATAAAATAAATAAATCCTTTTTAAAGAAAAGAAAAATAAATGTGGCATGGGTTATATTCCTGGGTCATAGAACAATTAGTACTCATTGCATTTAGTAACATGTCAGTAAGACCCAGCCTTTTGTGTTTAATTGCCAGTGGTGGGTCTTTGTTGGTAGCCTTACCTTCTGTGTCTAGTCACAGTACTAGCTGGTCCTAGGAGAACAAGGACCGTGAACCTGGCTTGGATGATGACCTCCAATGACTTGGCCTGCACAGCATGGAACTGTGTCATGGCTCCGAAGCAAGTGGCTCCTCCCTTTTGCTGTCATCTCACCTCCTCTGTTGTCCTCCCACACCGACTTATTCACAATTCCCAAATATTTGTTGATAGCTGTCTCCATGCTAGATGTTACTGGGGAAAAGGAGAGACGTATGTTCCTGAGGACCTCGAAGGCCAAGGGCNGAGAAGGAATCCAGCTCAGAATGTGATGGGTGCAGTGACATCCGCCTACGGAAGAGTGGCCTTGGCTCAACTGGACCTCTGTTTGAGTAGTGGGCAAGTGCATAAAATATATTCAGTACTGAAAGTGTAAAATATAGTATGAAGTTTCACAGTTTCTGTTCCAAATGCCCATTCTAACTGCATAGACATTCACTGAATTGTATAGACTTTGGGTCTGATTAATTTGGGTATGTGATTTGGACATTATTTTAGTCAGTCACCAGGGAGTCAAGATGGCTCAAGGTTAATCAGGACACTGTACAGTGGAACATTGGCCACACAGACCTTATTCTGGGGTTTAGCATTGAGTGTCGTTATGGGTGCAGTTAAAGCAGCCACTCATGAGTTCCATTACCCCACGTGCACAGGTGGGGGGCTCCAAATTCCTAACTCCCTCTGCTCCCTACCTCCAATGAGCCTCCAAGTGGAGACCAGGGAACCAGTCACAAGAGAGAACTAGTTCTCCCCCATCACCCGGCTTTGATTTCCAGAGGTACGGTCAGGGGCGCCCATACTTTTATCTCATCTCAGTTGTTTCCCAGAGACCTCCTGCCTCAAACCTGTCACCCAAAGGACGGGCTCTAGTTCACAACCACATTCCACTGTCTTATATTTCAGATTCATGATTATTTGCCCGCTTTTATTTAATTTTGAACTGAATAACTGTAATCAAGGACTGTTTTAATTATATAGCTAACTCTCTCAAAGATCTGTAGAAATTCTACGTGCACAAAAAAGAAAAGGAAAAAGAAAAAAAAAGCCAGATATGGAAGCTCCTATAATCCCAGCACTAGGGAAACTGGGGTAGGATGATAGCATGAGTTCAACGCCACTCTGGACAGATGGGAGCCTCACACAAACTAACAGCAAAAGCAGTGACAAGAAAAGAAGGATGCGGGGATGTAGCTGGCTTGTTGGTGTTCCCTTAGCATGCTTGAGTCCCCAGCCTCACACAAACTGGGTGTCATTTGTAATTCCAGGACTGGGGACGTGGGTGCAGGAGAATCAGATTTATCAAGTTCATCTTAACTACACACTGAATTGGAAGCTGGCCTGGGCTTACATGAGACCTGGTGTCAAAAGCCTTAATGCCAGGTTCCTAAAAGAATTAAACAGAAAGGAGCCAGGAACATTTGGTATATTTTTATTCATTAACATTTTGTAGTGTGGCACTGGTGTTTATATCTTTCTTTTAGAGTTTCTCTCTCTCTCTCTCTCTCTCTCTCTCTCTCTCTCTCTCTCTCTCTCTCTGTCTCTCTCTCTCTCTCTCTCTCTCTTTCTCTCTCTCTCCAAGTATTCCCAGGCTGCATTGGAACTTGATGTGTAATAGAGATGACTTTGAACATCTGATCTTCCTGTTTCATCCTGCCCGGCCCAGGGCCTTGTTCATACCAGGCAGGCAGTCTACCAACTGAGACACATGTCCCCACATCAGTGGACTTGCATTATCAATTTAAAATGCCTTCATCGTGGAGAATGGAATAGTTAATTCATCCATCAAAAACTAAAATTTCTTAGAAATGTCCAATGTCTTTGGTAAATTGGCTTTGGTACATTACCATTTAGGAATGACTTGCTTCAAAGTAGTCTATAATCCTATTAAAACTATGTGGGAGTTGAGTTGTTGGCACTAACTTAGACTTTTTTAAAAAGTGACAAAAGACAAATGATAAAATACAGAAAATAGGGTTTGCCTACATTAAAGGTATTATTCTTGCTAAAAATTTCTGCTAAAAATATAAATCAAGGTGGGTAATTGATAGTAAATATCCTTATGTACATTGTATTACTATTGCTAAGCACAACACCTGAGAGGGAGAGATTTTTGGAACACTGAAATGTCTGACCTTGAATCTTTGGAGATGGCCGTAAAGTCTGGGTGACCCTAACAGGTACAAAATAACACAAAGCACAATTCTAAAAATAGTTAAGCAAACAAAACCTGCACGTAACTCACTTCCAAACGTTAATATCAAGCTGTGTTCATCCAATGCCCTTTACTTTCTCTGTTTCCTCTGGACCCTCTAGTAAAGTGGATTTGATTTTTCTCTGTTCTTCCATTTGGGCCACTGGATGTTGGGATGAAGTAGAAGCCAGGCAGTGCGGGGACAGGCAGAGGTGGCTCAGCTGCTCTCTGCCAAGCCCTGTGGATAACGGATGGGCTGTCAGCCGTGTTGCTGACAGGGCCCGCACTCCCCTCTGCAGGCTCCTTTCCCAGTGGACGGTCTGGCCAGCTGTCTGGGCAGCAGGAATAGCCGTTCATCTCCAAGTGAGACCTGTGGGAAAATCCTCACTGGCCCATAATTGATTCCACCCTGCCAGCCCCAGTCCTGGAAGCTGAAATGAACCTGGCAGCAGGCTGGGGAGGGCAGCTTGCTGGGTGCTGCTGGATTGAGAGCAAAGGCCGTTAAGGCCCCCTGCAATTAACACTAATCTCAAAATTGGCCTCTGACAGCAAAGACCAGCACCTGACAGCTAATTACTTGTGTCACACCGATGTGAGCTTCTTACAGAAAGGTTATGGATCAGAGAGTGGGGTCTCCCCTCCCCCAAGGAGGTCAGTTTGTCTCAGCAGAAAACAGCGAGGAATTGTTCTTGTTGCTTCCTTCCCAGAAGTCTTGGAAGTTCTCAGCCTTAATCTCAAAGACAGCCTCCTAACTAACCTTTGGAAGGCTTGATGCAAGGATGCTGAAGCCAAGGAAGGCTTAGGTTTGCTCACAACACACCCGAGTGGTGGAGGTGTGAAATCCAGCTCAATGTAGAAATAAGGGATTCCAGAGTGTGGCCAATCTGTTTATCTTGTTTTATATTATGGCCCTCACCAAGGGGAGGAGTCATACATGGTTTATTTTGCAAATAAAATTGCAAAAGTCTGCTGCCTTTGATTACTTTTTAGTCTTTTCACAAATTTTCAAGTAGCTATTTAGAACATGCCTGTGTGATACACATAGGTATATTTTATTAAGTGGGTGTTTTAAGCTGCCTTGATGATAATAGGGTGAGCAATGTGGGAAGGGCATGTTTCCATAGGACCTTGGCTTCCTATTTTACACTCCAGTCCACAAATACTTTCTTCTTTACAGTCGTTTATTTATTCTGTGTGTGTGTGTGTGTGTGACTGTGTGTGTGTGTGTGTGTGTGTGTGTGTGTGTGTGACTGTGTGTGTATCCACACAAGTATGTATGAATGCACATGCCACTTGAGCAGAGGTCAGAGGACAACTTGCTGGAGTCAGTTCTCTTCTTTCAATATATGGATCCCAGGGATCGAACTCAGGTCATCAGACTTGGTGGCAAGCCCCTTTACCTACTGAGCCATCTCACTGGCCCTCAAACACTCTCTGAGGACTTGTTTTATGCAAGTTCTGGGCATAACAGCTATGACAAATTTATTGGTCTTAGGAACTCACATTTTGGAGAAAGGATTCAATACATAAGGAAATGTAGCACACTGTTCTTTTTTAATATCTTTCCTTTTTAAAAAGATTTATTTATTTATTTATTTATTTATTTATTTATTTATTTATGTATTTATTATGAGAGTTTTGTCTACATGTATATCTGCACACCAGAAGATGGCATGAGATTCCATTGTAGACAGTTGTGAGTCTCCATGTAGGTGCTGGGAATTGAATTCCGGTCCTCTGGAAGAGCAGCCAGTGCTCTTAACTGCTGAGCCATCTCTCCAGTCCCTTAGAGTGCTACTTTTTATTATAGATGGTGAAACCCACCCCTCAGAAGCACACAAATAGAGCCCAAGTTTGTGTGGTATAGAGAGTGGCTGCCAGGCTGAGAGCCAGAGAGTAAAAAGGAAGTGGGCAGGCAAAGGAGAGACGGTGTGGTAGTAGAAAGCAGGCAAGATAAAGGAAAGGCCATGTATTCAATGCCTGCTGTGAAAGAGAATTCAGAGGAGCTACAAGCCTAGCAGAAACATGACAGAGATGAGGCTGACAAGCAAGGCATGGAATTAATTTGTCCAAAGATTTTATAAGATGTTTTCCATTTTATGATTTTACTTTTTCATTTTTATTTATTTTTATTTTTATTTTTTTACTTTAGCTTGGCCTGAATCTCATTTTTGGTATCAATGTTCTGTTGAAGACCACACCAAAGGAAATACTGAGGAACAGCAGGGCACACTGGCTACGTCCTCCAGTATTGAGGTTTTGTTGGCCAAGCATCATCCTCCCTATGAACCTCCATCTCCCCCATCCCAAGGAAATCTGGGTTTTCAAATGATTAACTTATCCAACCTCTGGGCTAGGGGTAGGAAGTGCCAGGGAAATCTGTGAGCAAGGCAGGCACCAGCCCTACTCTCCACAAATCTCGTGTCTGAAGAGAAAACAGACAGGAAATAGATCATTCTACCAAAAATAAATGGGTAGAACTTGTGCCAAGTATTACAAAAAATAAGAAGTTTCCCAAAAGTCATCATCTATATGCATTGTTTTGAATGGTATATTCATTTTTAATATCTTTTATTTATTCTTCAACAATTTCAAGCGTGTACACAATGTATCTTGATAATTTCCACCCCCAACCTCCCTCCCCCTCTCACTTCCATCTAAATGATGTGTTTAATAATCAAAGGAAATATGTTGCCATCAAGATCTTCATGATATAGAACCACAGTGGTGAGACGGGAAATCAAGGCCTGTGTCTGGGGCTGAGCTCATGCGTTGTGTGGTGAATCACTCTTCTCAATGCTATAAAAAAAAATGCATGACAAGGAGCCACCAAAGGGGCTGGAGAGATGGCTCAGCAGGTNAGGGCTCTTTCACAGGAGCTGAGTTCAGTTCTCAGCATCCACACTCACCTGTAATTCCAGTTCCAGGGTCTCCATGGGCACCTGCACACAGGTGGGAAGTACTTACACAGACACACACACATCGGTAAGAACAATAATACATCTTTTAAAAAAGGCAACAACTTGAAACAGTTTATTTTTGGCTCACAGTTTGAGAGGATCGCAGTCCATCATGTAAAGAACGATGGTGGCAGGAGTGTGACCTGGGATTCCTCGCTCCCTCATGTTTCACTGGACTGGGAAACAGAAGGTAGACAGGAAGCAGGATAGAAGGCAGAGTTAAAAAAAAAATAACAACAACTCCAGTGACTCACCTCCTCCAGAGAGGCCCCACCACAAAAAGCTTCTACAACCACTCAAAGCAGCATCACCATCAAATACATGATCCTGTGGGGGACGGTCCACATAAAAGCAGCATACATGGACAAGGCCATCGGTTTCTTATAACAAGCTGTGGAGGGTGAATATTATTTTCCCTCTTTGCAAACCAAGTTCCTGAGATGCTGAGGAACTAAGTAAGGGCTGGGGAGATGGCCCAGTAAATACAGGCACTTACTCTGCCAGCCAGAAAAACCTGAGTTCTATCCCCAGAAACCACATGGTCTGAGAGAACCAACTCCTACAAGCTGTCCTCTGAACTCCATACACAGGTGCTGGTACACACGCACACTCATACACTCACACACCCACGTCACACACAGAGACACACAATAGTAATACATTACATAAAAATTAAAGAGCTAAGTGATTTGCTTAAGACCACCCATGTAGCAAAGAAGAGGAGGTTTGAGCCAGCTTGGCGGCTTTCCTCCATCCCTCCCAGGCAAGAAGATGACCCCATCAACACCTCAGTGCACTTCCGTCCGTAGGACAGCAAGGCTACCTCACACACTGGCAAAGGACCACATTAGATGGCCAGGGCAAATCTGGCTAGAATGTTCTGCAGCTCCTGCAGGCCACATTTGTAGGTAGTAAATGTGATTGGCTTGTATCATCTCAGGACTGAGCTACCCTCCCAGGCATGCTTTTCCCGAGTCTTGGTAGACATTACAACACAAATGCAATTTCTACTCGAATCCTTCTACTGCACCTGCCCCCAAGGGAGCAAATATTTCCAAACTTTGAAAAGAAACCTTGAAAGCCTTCTCAGATTCAGTTTTCAAAGGTCAAGACACTGCTAACAAAGCAGACGGTGGAGTAGGTCACTGTGAACACAGGACGAGAGAGGGATGAAGCAAAAAGAAGTTAACCTTGGAAACAGACTCACCCCCACTCAGAGCATGGGTCCACCAGGTGCTGCTGATTGTAAATAGGCCCTGAGTGGCTGAATTATTACTGTCACCAAGCCTGGTTAGTGCTTCTGGAGCGCTACTGTTTCAGTAGTGGTGTCCAAGTCTCCAGGCACCGCCACAAAGTAATAATTTAAAACAAGTGATAAGCAACGAATGGGGAGTCTAGCTCAGACAGAGTACCAAGAGGGGAGACAGCAACTTTACACCTTGTATCTTGGCCAGCAGTCCCCTGTTCTGAATATTTCGCTGAATGCCAAGCCCACAGCTCCACTCAAGTGACCCCTGAGTTGGAGGTCTTGTCAAGGTGATGTCAGCAGCAGTTTCTGGGAACAGCTGGTGCTATGACCCCCATCTCTAACAGGTCATTAAGTTTGGCTTCCTAATCACCCACTTGAAGGGCAGAAAGACAACATTAAGCAGAGTGACCAGGCTGAGGCCCGCACTTGGCCTCCTGCTCTGGCCTGGGGGCTGCCTCCCCACGCAGGCTTTTTTTAGGCACTCCAATGGAAACAGTTAGATAGTCTCTTGGCCCCAGTGAGGTCTCCATCCCGTAGCTCCTTGGGTCTGTTTAACATGAAACCAGGCCTGTGACACATTCAGTTCACCCCAGTTTTATTTTGTTTAAGAATAGGCATGCGGTGGGTGCATGCTTTTAAT